>PISX010023913.1:0-28898 GCA_004024625.1 Mellivora capensis | reverse complement strand
AACTTGGTCAAGTCACTTCTCTCTGAATCTCAGTTTTCCTTATGTGTAATGCCAAAGGTCTGGATTAGTCTCCAGTAATCCCTCCATCTTAAACATAGACGGAAGCCTGAAAGGAGACTTCCCAGAGAACCTGGAACCCTTATCTTCCCAGCTCCTTGCTCGGCAAATGGCCAGAAGCACACCCAGTGGATCATCAGTCTTTAGCCATCCTGGGGCTGGCTGTCGAGACCAGACACAAGTGACGAGAAGAGAAGGACATTACTTGGGAGAATATGCATGTTCACAGCTCTGAGGATTAAAGGCCCATGTTCTTATCACTGCTGAACAGAGTATTATAAATCCAGTCTTAGAATACCAAATCCCTTTGCAGCTTGGCCGTTGTGAGGGAATATTAAAAAGGCCGGAGACAGAAATAATCAGTTTCCCAATGACACATTGTCAAATAAAGCATTTCTCACATTATCCCCCCCCTTTTTTTTTTCTTTCTCTGCCTCCTTCTCCCGTGCCTGGATAGTTAACATGAAAAAATAGATTAAAATGAGGCCAGGCTGAGTGGAGTTCTAAGTTTGACTTTTTGGAAAGCTCTCTCAGTAGGGTAGTTTGGGGCCCTTTCTATTTTTCATCTTTATATGTTTTTTGGTGTTTGATATTGTGTCTGTAAGCAAGTCAGCTGGAGGTCCTAGCAGGGGGATGAAGGGAGAGCAGCAGGGAGGGTCCCTGCGAGGTTTGATGGGTGCCCTTTGGATGCTGAGGTCAGAGCTGCTATGGGGACAGTATGATTTCTATTTCTCTGCCATGTCTGGTCAAGATTTTAGGCTTCTGGATATTTATTACGCACCTTCTCTGGGCCAAATATTGCAGCGTAGACTGGGTAAATGGTGGGGGTAGATGGTAACTCAGGAATGAGGAACATGGTCAACCAGATGACCATATTGTGGTAGTGCTACAGATCCTTGAAAATCACAGAAAGACTGTGAGAGGAGACATCACAGACCGGCCCCAACCTGAAGAGGCCAAGACATTCCCTGAGGAAGTGATCGCCGAGCTGAGATGGCTGAGTGAGTTGAAATGAGCAGACGAAGGGGAGTGTATTAGGTTCCTAGGGCTGGCATAACAAATCACCACAGAGTGGGAAGCTTAAAACAACAGAAATGCATTCCCTTATGGTTCAGGAGGCCAGAAGTCCAAAATCAAATTGTCAGCAGGGTTTCCTCACTCTGGAGGCTGAAGGAGAATCTGTCCCATGGCTCCCAATAGCCTCTGATGGTTGCAGGGAATCCTAGGCATTCCTTGGCTTGTTGATGCATCATTGCAGGCTCTTTCTCTGCCTTCACAGGGCCTCCTTCCCCTCTGTCTCTCTGTGTGGCTCTCTGCCTATCCGTCTGTTTCCTCTACTCTTCTTCTAAGGACATCAGTCATTGGATTAAGGGCCCACCCAATCCAGCATGACCTTACTCAACCAGTTACAACTGAGACAACCCTATTTCCAAATACGATCACATTCTGAGGTTCTGGGTGGACCTGAATGGGGTCAGGGGTCATTATTTATACCATGAAGGGCCCGAGAGCACCCTGGGCGCACCCAGTGTGGAAGAGCCCAGAGCATCACACTTTGGGGGAATGCTCATTGCTCAGTGTAGCTCCAGTACAGGGAATGAGACTTGGTGGGGAGCTGGACCTGAGAAAGAAGCGAGCATCTCATCATATAGGACTTTGGATGCCAGGCCGGGGGTCCAGACATTATTCTGAGGGCCCTGGAGCCAAGAAGGGGTTTTGAGCAAGGAGGGAGGTGCAAAAGGATTTGAATAGAGAGGTTGATATTTGTTGAGTATTTCGGTGCCAGACCTTTTATTTTCTTGTTTAATCCCTGGCATGACTTTTCACATTGGAAACAATGAGTGTATTTTACAGGTGAGCCTGGATGTAGCCCGAGGAGATAAAATATCACAGCCAGCTTGTCACACGTGGCCAGGAGGGACTCAGGGATCCCTACACAGGTCTCTGAGCCCCCAGACATCTGCTTTCCCCATCATGGCACTCTGCCCTTGACATGGCCCACCCTACCCCTTGTCTTCCTCCACTGGGGGATCTGCAACTCACCATCAGCAACAGAATAAGAGGAGTGGGCTAATCCTGCTCTAGAGAGACTTCTAGCAGGGAAGCTTCCATAAGAGACAGGGACACACATTGCTCCTGCTGTCTCTTTCCCAATTCCTCCCTGACAGCTTAGTGAAATCCTTAGATCTGTAAAAAAAAAGGTAACACCGATCACCCCAAGACCTGTGATGCTCACAGTCTCACACAAACCAACCCCTAACTAACAGATTGGCATTTTTATTTCTGGAAATCACTGCCACTTCTCCAACCTTGTTTATCTCGGGCCGCCCGAGAATGAACACAGTCCAAATCGAATTTGGCATCAGGTCGTCCCTGAGGCCAACAGGGCCTTCACTCACCACCCCTCGAGCCTTGGCCTCTTCTTAACCTGCTTTCTGAAAATGCACAGCCTTTCCCTGCATCCTCTTCTCCCTCCTTGGCTTGCTGTGGCCCTGCAGTGTTTTCTTCACCTCCAGGGCTCGTGCTGGCTCTCGGCATGCAGACTCACTGGCTGGACACTCTGGCCTTGCTTCCTTTCCTGGTGTCATCTCCTGCTTTTCTGTCGGCTTGCCCTTGGTGGAGAAAGGCCACAAAGAAATGGGGTACAGATCTGTGTAGGTGGACTAGCACAGCAGCTTGGTCCAAGGACCATCTGCAAGAACGTGGATGACGGTTTCTTCTTGCTTCTGAGTTATTCATCTGCTTTCTTAGGGCGGACTGTCCCACTAGGTCTAGAGGTGGACACATGGTTCTCTAGAGCTTGTCCACAGCACTTCTCGGCTCGTAAGGGCTATCACAGTCTTTGCTCAGCAACCGGCTGAGACGCATGAGTGAGAGAGCTGATCACAGGTTTACCATGTACCAGGCACTGAGCGTGGCTCTCCATGGCCATGAGCCCACACCTAACCTCTCTCTCTGTGGATGTCTGTGACCCAATCTTATGGATGAGAAGAATGCAATTGGGAGATTCATTCCTTTGTCCAAGGTTGCCCAGCTTCTATGTGGTAGCATGAGAGTTAAAGAACTCTTTCTGATCCTTTGTTGTTCTCTGTTCCCAGCCATGCTATACTATTCCAAGTATTGCTAAGTCCAGTTTACAGATGAGTAAACTGAGGTTCCACAGGGGCATCTGAGAAATTCAAGCTCAAACACAGTAAGTAAACTTGAATTTGGGACCTGTTTACTGCCTGCTTGGAGCCTATCTACAGTATCCTTTACTCCGCCACATTTTCAGCCTCTAGAAGCACAGAGCTGCTTAGACCTGTGGCTGCTGTGTTTAAGGTGAAGTCCCCTTGGCCTTTCAGGAGCCCCGCATGGGGACATTTGTTTCATTAGGTCATTGGCACAATAAGCCCTTTAAAACTGAGATTCTCCTTGTGCCAGATTTTCACAATGAAATTCTGATCTGTGACAGAAGCCACATGGTTGGTGGCTCAGCTGAGGCTCGCGGAAGCTGAGATCGGCATGATGGACCTCCTGTCTCTGTGCCTTAGTTTCCTTACTTTGCATGGGACAAAGATATCTCACGTGCACAGTTGTAGAGAGGTAAATGAGTACAGAGCACCTGTAACGAGTTTGGTCCAGATTAGGAAGGATTGGAGGATTCCAGACAAGTTTTGCAGAATGGGCATTGGGGTGCAGAAGGTCAAGCTGTTTATTCATGCATTCATTCCTTCATTTGTTCATTTGCATTAAATAGACCCTTGCCAATGCTGTTGACGGCAGTGATAGCTAACAATCTGTGAGCAGCTGTCACGTCCCCCACATGGCACTAAGTACCCCACACATATCTCACTCGGCCTCATGATGACCCAGTGAGCTGACCCTGGGAATATTGCCCTTATATAACCCAACCCATTTAAGCCAAGGCTCTGAAAGCATATGTGACCTAGTCAAGGGCACAGAACCCCTAAGGAATAGAGTCTGGGCTATAGTTGTGTCACTCTGAGGCCAGCCCTTGGCCACTGTGCCAGATACTGCTGTGGGTGTTGGAGGCAAAGCATGCGGCTTCCTGCCTTCCAGGAGCTGCTGGTCTGGATTTAGGAGCTGATGCAGGATGGCAGAGGTGACCAGGGAGGGCGGACTAGAGGCAGTAGAGGCAGGGAGGGGCGGTCATGGAGGGAAGTGGTCATTTGGGTTAGGCCTTATCTTTCCCAGGTCATTGTTAATCCTGGGATCTGACCACAGGGTCAGACCCTCATAAATGGGGTAAGCACTGAGGGGTTGGGCATGAGGGGCCCTGGACCAGGCAGGGCCTGACCCTCCCGGCCAGGGAAGAGCCAGAAGGGTGAGGATAGGCAAGGAGATTTCCCCAAGATGTCAGTAACCAAAATGAAACACTTTGTTGAAGAGCAGCCTGAAGACGTGCCCTTCGATTCCGGACTTGAAGATAACATTTTCCTTTTCCCTTCTCAGCATTTGCTCTCTTTTTGTGCACCCTCACCATCATTCCCATGTTCTCCTCTCCTCCCTGCGGTCTGTGAGGACCATTATGCTGTCACATAGCCAGTGGCTGTGCAGTGAGGCCTAGAGTTTAGGTCCCTGCTTTACCACATCCTGGCCTTTTGTACCCAGGTGGACCTAGGATCAAAACCTGTGTGATTTCGAGCAAGTTACTCAACCTCTCTGAACCGCCTTTTCCTCATCTCATCAATAGAACAGAGCTACATCCCATCACGTAAGATTGTCTTGAAGATCAAATAACAGGAAGTGAAAGTAGTATGGAGAGGGCCTGCTATAGTTTTAGTCAGTGTTCTTCTTGTCTCCTCTCTCTTCACTGTCCTCGCTGTTACCTCTTTCCTTCATATCCCTCCCTCCCTCCGTCTCCTCCCTTTCTTCTCTGTGGGAAAAAAACTGACAAGTAATGTCCATGAAACGAGACTTCTAGACACAGAGAAATCACGGTTCTATGTTCTCTGGAGGGAAAAAGGATCTGTTCTTGATTTGAGGGGCTCTAAAGGTCACGAGCCATGAACATGCACCCATTTTACATTTATTTGACGCACATACACGCACACTTGCACACACATGCAAATGCATATACTTGCAGATTTATTGGGTTTGTGTACTCATGCTTAAGTTCTGACATCCAGAGGAAGCTTCCTGGGGATTCCACAGCAGCTCACTCCTGAAGTCAAGGCAGGGCCGTTGGCTGTACCTGCATGCCTGGGGAGCTCTTAGCCCACTTTCCCACCCGCTCCCCACCCGCCGAGGAGGTGATGAACTCCAGCTTACTGACCCGAGGGCCTTGCCTTGGTCAAGAACATGACAGCTTTCCAGTGTAGGCAGCAGGATAGCAAATTATTTTAGTAAACAACATTCTTCCTGGCCCAAGCAGGTCTGCCTAACAGAAGTCACAGCCAGAAGCAAGGCTCAGCTTTTGCTCTGTGGCTCACCGTGAGTTTCTGAGTCTCTCGATTCCAGCCCCCTCTCCGCCCCGAGTGAAGGTGGTCCTTCCCAATCCTGGGGATTACCCCCAGGGACTCAACGCTGCAGGCTTCTGTCCCCCAGCCCCAAAGCACAATCTGTAAGGAAGAAAAGGAAGGTAACTGAGGGGTCTCCTCTGTTCAAAGGCGTGTTTGTAAATGACCCTACTCTTCAAGAACTCATGGAAAGGGTATTTCACGAGTCTCATGAATCATGTAACATATGTTCATACACTGTAAACTGTTTTAACGTAAGGTATGGGAGGCAGACTCTATTGAATATTTGCCAGAGGGATGTATTAAAGAAAAATAAGCTTCAGTTTGCCTTAATGTTCTGATTAAAAGAATCCTAGAAAGGTGGGTTTTTTTTTTTTTCCATTTAGTCTTTCAACAAATATTTATGAAGCACATATTTTGTCTCAGGCCCCCTATTGGAAGTCACATACTAGAAGACTAGTGTTTCTGGGGCACCTGGGTGGTTCAATTGGTTAAGCGTCTGCCTTCAACTCAGGTCCTGATCCCAGGGGCCTGGGATCGAGCCCCACATAGGGCTTCCTGCTCACTGGAGAGTCTCCTTCTCTCTTTCTCTCTCCTACCTCTCCCTCTGCTCTTGCTCTCCTTCTCTCTGTCAAATAAATAAATACAATTTTTTATTTAAAAGACCAGTATTTCTGATAATGAAGGATATATGGGACTATGCAGAA
Organism: Mellivora capensis; assembly: GCA_004024625.1. Taxonomy (NCBI): domain Eukaryota; kingdom Metazoa; phylum Chordata; class Mammalia; order Carnivora; family Mustelidae; genus Mellivora; species Mellivora capensis. The sequence goes on along the minus strand of PISX010023913.1, from coordinate 22,672 downwards.
ATTATGTTTGACCTTATAATGTTGTCTCAGATGTGCAGCAGGTTGGAAAAAAGGCTACTTTCTCTTGATCCTTCAGTGGACCCATTCTAGAGATGAGGAAGCAAAGCTGAGAGAGCATGAGCATGAGCAAATGTCCTGGGGTTGCTCTGTTGATGGGAGACAGAGCCAAAATTCAGATATGCACCTGCGTGAAGCCATAGCCCTTGACTCTTCCAGCATTTAGCTGTCTGTGTGGCTCTGACGTGATCATTATCTACCTCATTTGCTCCTTGTGGCAACCTCATGAAGAAGGGAGGGCAGGGATTCTTACTCATCCTTATACACACGAAAAGCAAAGCCCCGAAAAGTCAAGCAGTTTGCCCAAGATCACACAGCGGCTGTGGCTGGTGGTTCCTGAGTTTTAATGAGCCATGCCCGGGGATCTGGGCCGAGTGGTGGACAGGAAAGCCCCCTCCGACACTCTAGCCCAAAGAACCGTGGCCCATTCGCTGTCCTTCTTCCCTTCTGCTCCAGGGTGGACTCATTGCACTACTGCTTCTGCTGCTGGTGTTCACTGTGGCTCTGTACGCCCAGCGGCGCTGGCAGAAGCGCCGTCGCATCCCCCAGAAGAGCGCAAGCACGGAAGCCACGCATGAGATTCACTACATCCCGTCCGTGCTGTTGGGGCCCCAGGCCCGGGAAAGCTTCCGCTCCTCTCGGCTGCAGGCTCACAATTCTGTCATCGGAGTGCCTATCCGGGAGACTCCCATCCTGGATGACTATGACTACGAAGAGGATGAGGACCTTCCCCGACGGGCCAACCACGTCTCCCGGGAGGATGAGTTTGGCAGCCAGGTGACCCACAGCCTGGACAGTCTGGGCCGGCCAGGAGACGAGAAGGGGGACTTTGAGAAGAAAGGTGAGTCTTGCTTGTTGCATCCCACCCTCCAGGGGGACCTTTTGGACAGCTAGGAAGAGGCGTGGAAGCTGGGTGGTTGGGGGAACAGGTGGTGTCTTCTGGGCTAAGCCATTCTGGATCCATGGCCAGTCTCTGTTGGGTTATCCGAATTTGTCTTCTCTAGCTCTTCAGTAGTGGTGGGAAAAAGAAGAAAAAAAAGCCAGTGTTCTTCAAGTTTTGAGAAGCATCAGAAGTTATATAGTTCAGTATCCGTCCTTTGTCTCTTGATTACCTCCCTTGATGGCCTTCTCACTACTCAGTTGAGAGAATTCATCTCATTTTCAGACACTACTGTTAGGAAGTTTTTCCTTATATTGAGTTGAAATCTGTTTGGCCCTTCACATCCACAAAGAAAATGAATCTGTTCTTCCTTCTCTAAGTCAGCTCTTAGAAAATTTGACAAGAGAAAAAAAAGGTACCTTGTAACTTCTGGAAATCAACCTAAATAATCCCAGTTTCTTCAACTGGACTCAAGTGACACCGTTTTCAGACATTTCACCATCCAGGTCACTGTCCTATAGATGGAGAGTCTAATTTTTCATGTCTTAGAATATAAACGCCAGAACTAAAACCCCTCTGCCTCAAGGGGGTAATGCTCTTGTGCTCAGCAAAATAGGATTTTCACCTCCTTCTTGCCAGCTGTTATACTTCTGTTGATGCAGCTTAAGATCACATTTTGTGCTACTATTGCTGGTTCATATTGGGCTTTTTGGTGACTGAAACCTCTCACCCTTTTTCATATATGCTGTTGCAAAGACCCATTTCCCAAAAGTTGTAGACAATCGATTATTCGGACGCAAGCACAGAATATATTCCTGTTCATCTTTATTAAGTGTCTGGTGCACCATCTTGTTTATAGATGGAATTTGGTTCTTGTCCTGTAAATGCTGCAAATATCCTATTCTGCTTTTTCCTCCTCCTTGTCTTTGTGATACACGTGATGACAATGGGTTAAATGCTTAGCCTGGGGGCACCTGGGTGTCTCAGTGGGTTAAAGCCTCTGCCTTCGGCTCAGGTCATGATCTCAGGGTCCTGGGATCGAGCCCCGCATCAGGCTCTCTGCTCAGCAGGGAGCCTGCTTCCTCCTCTCTCTGCCTGCCTCTCTGCCTACTTGTGATCTCTCTCTCTGTCAAATAAATAAATAAAATCTCTAAAAAAAAAAAAAAAGGCTTAGCCTGGAGACCCTCATGCTAACACTGAGCCACTCCTTTTGTGAATTGAGAGAAACCCTCACTGTTTGGGCCAGTCCTGGAGTTCTGAACTCTTTTCTTCTTCTGGGGTCCTTCCTCTTAGACCCATCTTTCCATGTTGCTCAGTGGGCTAATAAGAACATTGGGGGGTTCTTAAAAGGAGACATTTTTGTTAAGCCTAGAAACCCGCAGGGGGACGAGAGTGAGACAGTAGGCTGGAGTGTAGGTTTTGAAGTCACGTGGACCTGGGTTCAAATCCTGCCTCCTTTATTCACTGGGTGACCTTGGAAGAACAGGAATTCAACTCCCCGAGTCTCAGTTTCTTCACCTAAGGGTTCTGGAAGGATTCAATATAACAATAAAATATGTGCAAAATGCCTACCCCAGGGCCTCGTATGTGGCAGGTGTTGGATCCCTGAGAACTGCATTTGTAGACTTCAAACCCCTGGTCATAGCTGGGCATCCAGAGTGTCCTTAGTGATGTCATGTAGTAACCTCCAATCTCCTTTCATATTCCACCCACCATGGTCTGGGATGTCTACCCTGTCCTCCATGGCAGCTCCAGTCTTTGAACTGTTCATTTTCTTTCTTTCTTTCTTTCAAGGCAGTTTTCTTAGATTATTGGTCCACTCTTTTTTTTTTTTTTAAAGATTTTATTTATTTATTTGCCAGAGAGAGAGATCACAAGTAGGCAGAGAGGTAGGCAGAGAGAAAGGGGGAAGCAGGCTCCCTGCTGAGCAGAGAGCCCGATGCGGGGCTCGATCTCAGGCCCCTGAGATCATGACCTGAGCCGAAGGTAGAGGCTCAAACCACTGAGCCACCCAGGTGCCCCTGAACTGTTCATTTCCTGACATCCCCCTCCCCCCTTCCCAAGAAATGGAGACAAGCAAATTGAACTGAACCCCATTCCTGGGTTCCCTGGTGCTGTGGCCTTGGGCAGCCTTCTTTACCATCCCCTCAAGGTCATGCCTTCACCTCACCTGTTTTCATTGGACCCATAGTATTTTTTGTAAATGTTCTGCCTTGGCTTTAAAAGGAAGTACAATTTGAAGTAACACAAAGCCCTTCATTTAGTCCTGGATCCAGTCCCACTGAGCTCTCCGGTAAGTGTGGTAAGGGTGGAAGAGAGGGAGGAATCCAGGCAAAAGGAAGGGCACGCTTTTCCTGACTCCACACGGGATTCTGGTCACCTTGACCATGGAGAAGTGGCCGTTAGGGGCTGTTCTTAAAACCTTACGACCCCTGAACTCCTGGTCCTGCTTGTGTAGACAGGAGAGGGATGGTTCCATGGGCAGATTGCGGAAGATCTCACAGCAGCTCAGACCCAATGAGTGCTCTGTTGCCTCCTTTGGGTCCTTGGGAGAGAACCATGAGGTGCTCTCTTTTGTGGGGTGACCTCGGACCGGCTATGGGTTTTGTCAAGAGAGGACAACTCTTCAGAGTCTGGGCAACCCATACAGAAGGAATCCCACAGCCTTTTTGAAATTATATTGCCAAAGGCTAATCCCTTTCCCACTTAGATCTGCACCTTTCCACTTAGATTTTGCCTATCTGTTCAAACTTTTTCTCCGTTTTCAAGCTCTTTCAGCCTGCTTTTCAGCTTGGACTTGCAAATAATAGAGGGGACACTCTGGATGCAGAGGGAGAAAGTTTTACTACCAAAGGGCCACTGCTTAGGTTTCCAAACCCCAAGATAATTTTCCTGAGCAGGTTTGACCTTCAGCTGATACACATCCATGGGCCCAGACCCTTTGTTATATATTGAACTTCTTCTGTGTCTTGGTAAGTAGTTTGCTGTCCTGAGCTCTCCCATTGCCTTCCTGCTGCCTGGCCATCCCAGGCTCTCCCCAAGAACCCTCCCGAAGCTCCCACTGTCTAGGAATGGGGTGGCTTTAGGATACTTCTCCAGGATTATGGCCTGCGTCCTGTCTTACTAATTGATACCTATGCCCTAGAACTCCTCAGGTATTTTGAATATCACTGCTGAATTTCACCTTGGCACATTCCTGCGGATTTAATCACGTACGTGTGTGAAGGCTTGGCTCTGTGTTTGGTACATAACAGAAACTCAATGTGTTTTAATTCTAATTCTCCTTATCCATCCTTAAATTTATGTTTCCCTTCCCTGAATATTATGCATGAAAGCTTGAGGAAATTAAAATAACAAATTTATCACTTTATCAAGGGAAAGGGTAGGGGATGGCTGAGTCGATATTGGGTTTTCTTAATTTTGTTTTATTAGTGTGAAAAAAAATGCATGCCGCTTGTAATTGAAGGAAGAGAAGGAAGAAGAAAGGGGGAAATAGAAACAGGGACAGAGACCTTTATGTAGCTATATATCTGGTGATCTGGGAATTTTCCATGAATTATGTCATTTACACCTCACAGGCACCCTGTGAGTTGGGTACTAATATTGCTCCCATTCTACAAAGCAGGAAACTAAGGCAAAGAGAGGAGGCTGAGTAACTTGTCCAGGGTCACAAAGCTGGGAAGTGGCTGAGCCAGCTTGTAGCTCCATCACAAGAATGGTCATCGTAGGGACAGAGCTGGGGAGTGAACACACCATCCCACACCATGTGCCTGGTCTGGGGAAGCCACCGAGCTCTCACAATCGCGGGGATAGTTAAAGCATTGCAACCATGAACTTGCTTCATCCACAAATTGGGGAAGAGAAATAAGTAATTAACATCTGTTCTTGGAGGCAGGATGTTGCTACACGGTAATTCTGAACTTCTAAAATGACTTCTAGAAGGGACTTTGGGACAGGGAGATACCTTTTTTTTTTTTTTTTTTTTTTTTAGTGTTTGGAGAGGTTCCCAGGAGTATAGGGAACTTGTGTTGATGTCATCAGAGCACTCTAGGGTGACAGAGAACTGGAAGATTGTTTATTAACTCACCCTTCTGACACCCCCGCGAATGCCATGGAAGGCCATGGAAATGTCATTGTCTAGCGCTTTCTAAAACTTCAGAGCTCTTTGTACCCAACACGTTATTCAAATGCCTTGGTGTTCAGACTTCTTCACATAGGGGCTCTAGCCTAAGCCTCTAGCCTCCTCCGCTTCACCCCTGCCCAGCCATTTCCTCCTCAAGCCATGTCTGTCTTCCTGGCTTCCTCCCTTGTCCTCGCAGGTCTTCACTTCCACACCTGCCTTCACCCACTCTTCTCACAGCAGCGGCTCTGTTGTCATTCCTCTGGCCATAGGGCTTTCATGCTGTAAGTTTTTACAGAGCTCTCCCTGCTCTTGATCTCAGCCCCTGTACTCCAGCCCATGGCCTCCTCTCTGTTCTTCACACTGGCTTAGCTTCTTTCACCACAGGCCCTTTGCATCTGCCACAGTGATCTCTGCTGGAAAAATCCCCTTCTTTCTTTCCCCAGACCATCATGGCTGACTCCTCCTGGTCATTCTGGGTTCAGTTTAAATCCCACCTCATCGGACAAAGCTCTTTTCTTTATGTGAGCTCTGTCCTTTTACCTTCTATCAGCTCTTCAGGTTTGTTTTTTTTTTTTTTTAATAATTTGTACTTATTTATTAAATATTTTAGTTTTCTTGCTAGATTCAGAGTTTCCTGAGACCATGGGCCACGTCCATTTGGTTCTGTGCCTAATGGAGCGTCCGGCATGTAATAGGTGTTGGGTCGGTAGATGGAGAAATGAGTAAATTAATGACTGCAGCGGCGCCCGGGTGGCTCCGTGTGTAAAGCCTCTGCCTTCGGCTCAGGTCATGATCCCAGGGTCCTGGGATCGAGCCCCTCATCAGGCTCTCTGCTCAGCAGGGAGCCTGCTTCCTCCTCTCTCTCTGCCTACTTGTGATCTCTCTCTTTGTCAAGTAAATAAATAAAATCTTAAAAAAAATAAAATAAATTAATGACTGCAGAGCTGGCTGTCATCGTGCCTCTCCACCGGCTTGTAACTCTGAATGGACTCCTTACTAACCTTTTTCTCAACCAGACAGACCTTGTTTAGTAATTTTTTAAAAAAATATTCAGGCATTTATTTGAGAGAGAGAGAGAGTGAGGTGGCAGGGATGGGGAGGCAGAGGGGAACAAGCAGACTCAGCACTGAGCCCAGAGCCCGAAGTGGGGCTCAATCCCATGACCCTGAGATCGTGACGTGAGCCAAAACCAAGAGTTGGATTCTCAGCCAATGGAGCCCCTCAGGCACCCCTGTTTAGTATTTTAAATCAGCGTTTTGTTGGCTGTTCCCACCCACCTCGTAAGGAAGAAATTACCTTTACTGAAATTTGAAGATCATCGGAGTTACATAAGCTAAAATTAGTAAAGCCAGAATTTGAACCCGGCAAACCCCAGCATGCTCTGAAGACAATACCACATGGATTAATCCTGTCCATTTATTTGAGCAGGAGAGGTAAGGCCGGGCTTAGATCCTAGCAGTCCAGGTCTCTTAGAGCTGTGTTTATTAAAAATATTGAACGCCAGCCACAGGGTAAAATAGATTTTGCGCTGACGCCACACACACACACACACACACGCACACGCACACGCGTGCGCCCGCGCGTGCGCACAGTATCCCCCCATATGTGAACGTGTGTATGAATATCTCTAAAATAAGTTTAGCAAAAGAATACTTATCTTTATTATATGTGGCATCCTGATAGTTTCTGTTCTTTTTATGTCATCTTTTTAATGCTGGCATGAACCGCTGAATTGGTTTTAGTTTATGAGTGGTCTTAATGTGAATTCAAAGATCTCCTAAGCCTCAGAGAAGGTCTCTTATACTGCGAGACCCCCAAGGGGACAGATCCCTTGGTCACTGGATCTGTGATAGCTCCCAGCACGTGCTCCTTGCCTGGAGATCTGAAGGAGGAGGAGAATTCTGGGGACTCAAGGTGTGGTTTGAGTGGAGGAATTGGGAACGGTACATGAGACAGCCATGATCCACAAAGGGCTTTATGTCTTACCCCTGCCCAGCCCCTGTGGTCAACCCATTGGTCTTTTACCCCATACTATGGCCCGCTGTTCCCATCGTCTGTATACTTTCTCTTGAAACTATTCAGCTGTTCCTCCCAAAGGATCCTTCATGTATCCTGCATATTCTTTCAGGGGACACTCTCTCCATCCCCTACCACCTAGAAACTTCTCCCATTGTGCTCACTGCCTGGAAAACACCACCCATCCTGGAAGCCACTGCTCCACACGTTCCTCTTCCCAGGTATCTTGGAGCCCCAGAGGGGGATTCTCCAAGAGCCTGAGGAAACTCACTCTCTAGCACCGGCTCCCCTTTGAAGGTGCTGCCAGGGCTCCCTGGGGGCCAGAGGAAAGCAGGATGGGCTGGATTGCTTTCCCCAGAGCTAGACTGCTTTTAACTGTTCATACATTGGGGTTCTACACAAGATTATTTTGAAATATAGATTCTTTAACATAAAAAAAAAGAAATGTTGGATATGACTTTCTCACACCCAACCGCCTCTCTCCCCTCTCTTTATATTGGAAGTACTTTTTGGAGTCTGCATTGCCAAAGGTCCGAAAGTCTGTTTGATGTACTTCCTGTTTTCTCTACACCTTTATCGGCTGTTGTAGAGGGAAATGGGCTGACGCTTGAGTCCCTGCATCATCTTTTGGGTATACCTGCTCCTCACTACACAATCATTCATTCACTCTTTCATTCAATTGGCTTAACAGGTGTTTACTGAGCACCTACTATGTGCTTATTGGATTTAATGAAGAAGAGACAAAGGACAATGGGAAATGGTTTTTTTCTAGAAGCTCACAGTTTAGAGGGGTATAAAACAGTAATAGCCACTTTATTTTATATAGTCCTTTAACATTTATAGAATGGCTTCATAAACATTATATGATTCTCTGTGTTACCGAACCCTTTTGCGAGACAAAGAACCTTACAGGGCTCAGAGAAGTTAAATCACTGCCCCCCCCCAACCAGGACAAAGAGTAAGTTTGAGGGTAAAGTCCTCCTTAAACCCACATCTCCTGAGTTCAAGTTCACAGCTCTCTCTGGCGATACTGTATTTATCTCTGCAGCATGCTGAATGTCACTTGGGAAACAACTTGTTACATCTACACTGCCCTCCCCTTCTTCATCTTGAACATTGAAACCCCTCATCTTTGGATATATTCAAACAAGACTGGGGAGCCGTTGGCCGCAGATGGTGTGGCGGGCTTGGAGATGAGACATAATTAGTAATTGCTTTTAGCTCCCAGATTGTAAAATTTGAACTTAATCTGTTTCCATTCTGTTTTCTTGTTTGGACTTCTTAGAAAACAAAGAGGGGCAAGATCTGTATTTGAATAAATAGGGTCTTTGGAACTAGCTAGCCTGGCAAGTATCCAGGATTGAGAAGTTCCTTCTTTTTCTTTTTCTTTTTTTCTCATTTCCTTTTAACCCCAACTGGCTACTTGTGTAATAGTAGAACATGCGTTTTCTTTCCAATTAATGTTCCCACGTAGTGGAGTCAACAGGGTTTCGGATGACCAGACCCCAACTCTGCAGCAGAGCTGTTTCTGCTTTGATGTGTGTGTCCCCCCTTCCTGCACACTGGTCCTGGTGCCTCATTGTGGAGGCTGGGAGCAGCGGGCAGGAACAGACCCTCCGACAGACAGGAGCTTGGCATCCCCAGACAGCTGTCCTCCGAGCTGTCTCCACACTCTCTAAAATAAGATATAGACAGAGATTTGTCATGGAATCACAAACAGGAATGTCACCCAAGCTGTCACCAGAGCCCCTTAAAATGTCACTTCCCAGCATTAATTGCCATGATAGCAAAACAAACGGGCATTCTCTGAGCATTGGCGCTTCCCCTCCTCCCTCATGATTCTTTCGCCAGCTCCCTGTCTCTCCTTTCTCCCTTCTCCCCCAGAGTCCCCCTCCTCCTTGTCTCCAGGGACACTCTGGGCTTCTGACTTGATTAGACTGTGCCCTAGAGAGGCAGCCCCACCACACACTGACAGGTGAGGGTGAAGGAGGTTTGATCAATGTCAGGGGCTAAAGAGACAGTTTCCTGATTGATCAGAGCTGGAGCGATTTCCCAGCACTTGAGGGACTCTGTGCCTCCCATACTGGTCTCCCTTGAAATACCTGGACGTCACCCAGTGGGGGCCTGACTTTCACAGAGAGAGTCCAGGCGGCTCAGGCTCACCATCTCCCCCAGGGCCCCAGCCTGGCCGTGGCTCCCGTGTGCTCATCCCCCCTCCCCCAGTGGATACAGTCAGTCGCCGTCCTTATCCACATGTACCATCACTTTTTATTTTCCTAATATTTCCTATTTATAAAAGTGTGTAAGCTCATTGTAGAAAACTTTTTAAAAAGCCTCAATTAGCAGTTTTTCATAACGCCACCTTCATAGCTATAGTAACTGTTTACGGTGTTTTCCTATTTTTTCCCTCTTCTCTTTTACATACTGAAAACCGAAAATCCACTATTTTATATCTTACATTTTTATGAAATGTATGTCATAATATTTCAACGTGCTTATCATTCTGTCTTCTGACTGTCTCATAGCTTATATATTGGTGAACATGTCAGTTGCTTCCTTTTTATTTTGTGTTCATTAGAAACAAACATTTTGGAGCCTTATATTGTTTTTCACTCTTCTGTGTTATTTTCTCAGGGCATAGTCTCAGGAGTAGAACTACTGGGTCAAATGATCTGTTTTAAAGTTCTTGATACATGTTTAGCTCAATACCCCTGTGTCATTAAGTCTTGGTAAATGTTTGTTTAATAAAGTAACATTTGTTAATCTATTTTTTAGACAATTTTATGTTTTTATTTACGAGAGAGTCAGGGAAAGCCCGAGTGGGAAGGGGCAGAAGGAGAGGGAGGGGGAGACTAGCAGTCTTCCCACTGAGTGGGGATCCTGATGTGGGGCTCAGTCCCAGGACTCTGAGATCAGGACCTGAGCCAAAATCAGACATTTAGTCAACTGAGCCACCCAGGTGCTCCTGTTAATCTATTTTTTTTAATTTATTAATTTGGCAAGCTTTAATTAAGTCTTTGCTATGTGTCAGGCACTGTCTAGGGCGCTAAGGATAGAGCAGTGAATAAAATATATACAAGTCTTCTTCCATTAAGCTTCTTTTCTAATATATAAAGGCCATAAAAAATGAACATGAAAAATATGTGTATGTAAAAACACAATGAAGTATAAAATAGAAGTCTTTTATAAATATATATCTTATAAGCATAAATATATAAAAACATATGTATAATTAAATATAATATTAATACATGATCATTATAGTGAGGGAGAAATAAAACAAGGAAGAGTAGGATCCTCAGAAAAGGCCTTACTGATTTGAGGACCGATCTATAGAAGGTGAAGAAGTAAGCCGTTTGGATATTTGAGGAAAGAACTTTTCAGACAGGTGAATAGCAAGTGCAAAGGCCCTGTGGTATCACTGTGCTGGCAGTGTTCAAGGAATAGGAAGAAGCAGTTTGGCGATGAGACCAGTAGAATAAATTGGGTCACAGAGATGCTGAAAAGAAGGTCACATAGGGCTTGGTAGGTAAGGATATTGGCTTTTGCTGTGAGATGAGGAGCCATTGGAAGATAGTGAATTATTTTTCTACAAAGGTGTTAAGCAACTGCAGTCAAGATGTGAAGGAGGGGTTTAGGTGGAGATGACATTCAGAAGGGATGATCCCGGGGAGGCAGGAGAACAGAGGTTGCACTCTGGAGTCTCTAGGGTAGAATCCGGCCCCCAGGTATCTTTCTTCCATTTTGTTTTGTTAGCATACAGAGTTTGCTTTACATTTTTCAGTTAAGTCATCAATCTTTATAAATCAGGGCATTTCGCATCACAATGCACATTTCTGCTTCACTTGATTATTGGCGAATCTGGGACTTCTAGGTCTGTTTTCCCTGTTCCAATACAGGCACCACCAGACCCTCTTCTGCTGTAGGTCCTTCCTGGCCCCTGTGGGCTCTTGAACTCAAGCGTTCCCCCAGAGGAAGGGGACATTGAGCTCGTCCTCCCAGTGGAAGCCACGGGAACAGAGAGGCCCACGGGAATGGTAAATTCGTCTCCAGTTTGTATCAAGACGGGAGGACATGAGGAGGTCTGGCACCTTCTGGAAGGCGTGTATCTCCACTCCCCATTAGTAAGGGAAAAGCGACGCCCAGTTTGGTGGCCATTCTTTTTCCTCTCCAATTCCCTGAGTTTTGTGTTTCCCGGCAGACAGAGGCTAGCAGCAGAACAGAGACCGAGAAACATTTGAGAAGAGTAGAGCAGAGTAGAAAGTGGTGAGGAAGCCCAGCTCTGGAATCAGACACGTCCTTCCTGTAGTTCAAGAAGTGTGAAAACTGGAGCAAGTCCCTAACACCTCTGAGACTCGGTCTCCTCACCTCTGAAGTGGGACTCCTTTCTGCAGGATGCTTGTGAGTAGGAAAGGTGGTCAGACATGTGTGTAAATACTTAGCACCGGGCTTTGACTCTGCACAGAGGCCATTGCTGTTGTTTTGTCTGAAATGCTCACTGTTTTTAGCACACAGAGGCCCAGGGAGGGGAAGGGGTTTAGCTAAGGTTGGACGGGGTGTGTATGGGGGGGAGGGCCAGCGGTAGCTCTAACAGAGGCTGCCCAGCTTCCAGCCAGTGTCCCCTTAACACAGCTGCCACACCGCTTCAGAAGAGGCTTTCTTCCAGTCCAGTCTTGGATGCAGACCTCGGCGCTGACACATTGTAGGAGATTACTATGTATGTATAGAATGAATGAATGAATGACTCTCTGGCAGAAGGGGTTATTTTCTCCCTAGACGAGAGTCGGATGGATGACACTATGCTGAGCTAGCTCTGCCAGCTCCTTCCCCTGACCGGAGCCAGAGCAATTGTTTTGTTTGCTTACAGCCTGGAGCCCTCTTGGTTTTCTCCTCCTTCTTAAGTCCCTGTGGGAGGCTCCAGGGTCCTGGGGCAGCTCAGGCAGCTGCAGTGCCGCCCACTGAGCATAGATAGGTCATCCCCAACCAGGACCAGCTCCTGTGCGACTCTTCAAGCCTGGCTGCCCTTGGGGCAGTAGCCTACAGATGCCCCGCGCAGTGGCATTTCCAAGCTGGGCATTTTCTGCGTGTACTTTCTTCTCCGCGTGTGAAAGCTATGGTCCTGCTCTCTCATATGCGTGTTTTCCCATCTGTGGAATGGATACTGAAGACAAAAGGTTGTAACTTGGCCAGGAGCTGTTCTGTTTTGGGTGATCAATACCCCTGGTGGGAGAAGAGTCTGGTTTCTAAAGCGCTCTTGGCCACCAAGTGTCTGAGGCTTCCAGCAAGGACACAAGAATGGGAAGCGAGGCATCTTCCTTCTTTAGCTCGGCTGTTCCATGCTTGAGTCGAGACCACCGATGGGCAGCATGGACAAAACTTTCCCCAATGCCCCCTTCATCACACATTTCCCTGACCAACCCCCCCATCCCAGTGTACTATGTGGCACCCAGACCACATTAACAGACACAGCTTGGCTTTTGGAAAATCGTGTGCTGTGGAAGGGATGTTGGTCTCCCCTAACCAGAGGATCGGGGTCAGAATCAAACCTTACCTGCTCACTGATTTTGTGATTCTAGTCTAGTCACTTCATTTCCCCGAGCCTGTGGTTCTCAACCAGGGGTGATTTTGTTCCTGTCAACTCCTTACTCCTTACTGGGGACATTCGATGATGTCTGGAGACGTTGTTTGTCATGACGGGGAAAAGGCACAGAATGCTCCTGGTATCTGGTGGGAGGAGTCCAGGGATGCTGGTGAACAGCCCGCAGTGCACAGGACAGCTCCTCGGAGTGAGGAATTACCCAGCCCAGCACGTCAGTAGGGACACGGTTGAGAAACCCTGTTGTGAGCCTTAGCTGTCACAGTGGTAGAATGGAGATTCTGATTTTCACAAGAATGTCGGACGGCCAAAGAATTATGGAAGTGAATCCTTCTTTTTTTTTTTCAAGATTTTATTTATTTATTTGACAAAGAGAGAGAGTATGTGTGTGTGTGCTGCGTGCACAAGCAGGAGGAGGGCAAGGGGAGAAGCAGGCTCCCCATGAGCAGGTATTCCCACCTGGGACTCAGTCTCAGGACCCTGGGATCATGACCTGAGCTGAAGGCAGACACCCAACCGACTGAGCGCCCCAGACATCCTGGAAGTGAACGCTTCTTAGAAACCAACACACTGTGCAGAATTAGAATGGGAAGGCTATTGTTGCACTGTAATTTTTTTTTTAACTTTAGTGTCTGTTATGTTTTTTAGTACTTCTTTGTTATAGGGAGACAAATCTTTACAGTTTTTGTAACCAGTCTTTGATAGGTTATAATTTATTTTTTTTTCTTTTTCTTTAATTGACGTGCAGTTGACACATGATGTTGCTTTGCTTTCAGGTATGGAGCACAGTGATTGGTGAAGTCTATATGTTATGCTGGGCTCACCACAAGCGTAGCTCCCATCTGTCCCCATACCACACTATTACAGTACCATTGACTCTATGCTCTGTGCTGTGCTGCGTTGTTATTCACCATCTATAGGGATTGGTTTTTTTTTAAGATTTTAATTATTTATTTGAGAGAGAGAGAGAGGGAGAGCGAGGGCACACAGGGAGGAGACTCCCTGCTGAGCAGGGAGCCTGATACAGGGCTCTATCCTAGAACCTTGGGATCATGACCTGAGCAAAAGGCAGACACTTAGCCAGCTGAGCCACCCAGGCACCCCTGTAAGGATTGGTTCTTGAGAGAGGTACCTCAAGACCTTTGCATCACTGCCCCCTTTCCCTCCACCGTTCTTTCTTCTGGCATCTGCATGGCTTGTTCTCTCAGTCCTTCCAGGTCTGAGGTCACGTTATCACTGTGGTCTGAGGTCATGTTACCACTTTTTTAGAGGTCATGTTATCACTGTGGTCATCCCTGACCACCCCATATAAAACAGCACAGTATGCACGATCACATGTACACACACCACGCTCTCTAGTCTCCTTTATTTTGTCCTGTTTTTCTCCCTAGCTTTTGTCGCCATTTGACCCATTATCCATATTTGTGTGTCTATCGTCTGTCTTCCCCAGGTGTGTTGTCTGTTCTCTTCGGCGCCTTATGTGTGTTATTTAGAACACTGTGTTGCCGAGCACGCAACAAATAAATAACTTCTGCAATGAATGGTTAAATACAATGAGTAAATGAGTCAATGAATGATTGACACTGAGTTCTTTTGTTCAGTTCGTTCGGGTTTCCAAGAACAGTCTCTTTAGGTTAGCTGATGAAGGTTTATTTTTAGTTGCAACAGGAGTTGTATTAGCTAGGCTGCACGGGCCAAATTCCATGATCAGCACTCAATAAATATTTACACATTCAATCCTCCAAAAAAATGCTTGTGTGGTCAGTAACTCTAATTGCCTTTTTTCCTTTTTTTTAAAAAAAATTATTTTATTTATTTATTTGAGAGAGGGAGAGAAATGGAGAGAGCACAAGTGGGGGAACAGCAGGCAGAGGGAGAAGCAGACGCCCCACTGAGCAGGGAGCCCAATGCAGGGCTCTATCCCAGGACCTTGGGATTGTGACCTGAGCAAAAGGCAGACACTTAGCCAGCTGAGCCACCCAGGCACCCCAGTGCCTGTTTTCTTTTTTCAAATGAGGCAACTAGAGTAGGTAGAGCTCTTGTACCTTGCCCAAGATCATGTCCCTGCTTTGTGTTAAAGCCAGGATTTGTGCCCAGGTCTGTGTGACCTTTGAATGCTTGCTTTGCACTAATGCTCTGCTGCCTTCACATTTGGAGAACCCATGGCCCAGGGATGACGAGAAAGCAGTCTCAGGAGTGATGGAGAAAGAGCCATTGTTAGGATATAATGAGAATTAGCACACTGTTTCTGCCTCAAGGAGCTCTGTTAACTTCATGAATCCACGTCAACCTCTCTGGATCTTTCTTTATCTCCTAAGCTGTATATGCCCATGGTTTCTGCTGCCTCACAGCACCTGTTCCTCATGAGATATGCTTATCTGACTCTGACTATCTTCTTGTGTCTCCTGTTCAAATGCCCTATGAGAGAATTTCTCATCCCCAGAATTTAATGTCCAAAGAGCCGGGCCCTCACACGGGCCACGCCCCCGTTCACATGCTAACCCGGGGCTGTCTGTCTCTGCTCAGACATGGGGCTCAGTCCCATCAGCTCTGCCAGGATGGTGGCATCTCAGCGTACCCAGCGGGACACTCTCTGGACTCTGAAGCACCTGCAGCTGCCTTTCACTAAGGCGGGCGTCTGTGGGGATGGCAGACCCTCAAAGCATCATATCCTGTCCAGAACAGTGGGGAGTCCATCTGCTCAGAGCAGGACTGGTGTGTCTTGTTTCAAAAGAACCTGGTCTGTGAATAGCTCAGCTTAGCAAAGAGATAAATCAGGGAATGACGGATTATTTTCCTAAATGGTTCTTTTTTTTACAAAAGTATTCTCCATGGGGTCCCCTTCAACAACTAGCACCCCACCATTGCATGTGGAAAAGGATGGGATTTAACCAACTTTTGACTTACCAAAATGTTTAGGGACACATTAGTCCATAAATCAAAGCTAAAATAACGGGAGGGCTTTCTGGAAAGTGGCCAGCCAGCAGTAGGATGATGGGTCTGGAATGGGGCATTCATGGGTATGAATCCTGTCCCCACATAGCACTTCGATCTTGGACAGGTTAACTCCCTTCTTAAGTCTCAGATTCCTGATCTGTGAAGTTGGTTTAATAATAATGTCGGACCTCTAGAGTTGTTGTGAGAATTAAATACAATAATACATGAATAGCCTGGTGCAGAGACCATCCACCATAAATATTAACGGTCTTGGGAAATTTACCCTTCCTTCCTGAGCCTCAGTCTTCCCAGCTGCCTCGTGAGCAGCTAGGACCCTTTCAGGTCTAAACTCCTACATCCTTCAGTTTCTGCCCCTTTCACCAGAATTTTGAGGCTGGGGATATACAGATGGCTTGGGGCCAGTGGAGGTTTCAGCCAGAACTTAGTGCCATATGCCCAGCTGGCATGACTAATGGTGTGTGCGTAGGGGGGAAGAAGTTCTTAGAAAAACCAGGAGCTCTTTAAGAGGAAGAAAGGAAGACTTTCTCTCATGCAAATTGTGATCTCGTACACCCTTGTACAGAAATGCTGCAAATGGGAAAAAGAATGTCTGTAACTAGCATTCTTAACTGGGCTAATAGGTGGCAGAGGTCAGCCTCAAGCTTCTTTGTAGAGCCTCCTGGCTCCAGGACTACTCTGTAAGTATCCCAGGGAGGTTGGCAGAGAGACATCACTTCCTCATCATTTCCCTAGTGAACGAAGCCTTGGGAGACCAGATGCAACCACTTCATTATAATTATGTTAAGTGCCGCCTGATTGGCTCTGTTCATCACCCTGGGAGAGGGGCCTCACCCACTGGACGGCCAGGCAGCTCGCTTTGGCTCAGCACAGCTTTACTCCATCCAGCTGTGTCCTTGGCGTTGACTGCTTGTTGTACCTATGGTTTTCCCTCGGGGAAGAGAGAGTAGGGGGAGACAGAGTGGAGGGCACTGAAGGGGGATGAGGGAGTCCGGGCTCGGCCTTCAGCATGCCATGTGGCCTAAGTCAAGTTCTCTTCCTCCCTGGGCTTCTGCTGAACTCTGTGCATGGTCAGGTGCCCTGTGAGATCTCCACTCCCTTATCCCACTCTTAAGTTGTGGGAACCTCAGTTGAAAGGTGGCACTGGTATTATAAGAGGGGAAGGTGTTCCTGGGTGTTAGGTTGGTTTTGTTCTGGAGCCTGAGTATTGCCCTGTAGGGCCCTGGAGGAGAAATCAATTTCTGTACTCTAAGAAATATTCCCTGAAAAAGCAGGAGTCTTTCCTTATGCTGTAGGAAAATAAGATTTGTCCTCTCTCCTTAAAGGGCCAGAGGGTGATAGAGAATATTCTGGCCTCAGGGGGGTCACATTTTGTAATTCCAATCATCTGTGCATGGGTTTGGGGAAAAGGGAATGTGCATTTCCAAAAGTAAGAGAATAGGGATGGAAAATCAGGAAAGACTTCATGAGAGAGAGAGAGAACCTTCAGCCTGGGTGTTTGAGGCCAAAAAAGATCCAAGAGGGAAGATGAAGGAACAGAAATTAGATCTCTCCATAGGCGGTTAGGCACATGGGCTCTGGAGCTAGGCTGTCCCGGTTTACCTCTTATATTTCCTGATACTAGCTGTGCATACCCTTGGACAAATGAGTAAATGTCCCAGTCTCTCACTGTCCTGATCTCTAAAATGGAGAAAATCAGACTATGCATCCCCGTGATGTCAGACTAAATGAATTGAACATGTCACAGGGCATAAAATAAGGGCTTTTGCAAAGAAAAGGCTCAATGGACGTTAGTTATTCTAGTGCGTGGAATGTCTTCTGCAAACAGATCAGGCACTTCCTGTGCTACTGTGTTCAAGTCCCACAGCCACCCCGCAGTTCCCTCATTCATTCATGACTAGGCTGTTGCTGGGACAAAGCAGAGGTGGGACGAGCCCTGCCCTCTGACACGTCACTGCCTAGAGAAGACAGACTTGAGACCTGTTCCAACTGATCGCACAATTCCAAATTGAATGTGGAGCTGCCGGGAAGGGAATGTACTAAGAGCTCTGGGAGAGGACAGGGGAGCTTGGCCTCAGTTTGGCTATTCCACAAGGCCTTTCTGAGGAGGGAGGATTTAAGCCAAAGTCTGAGGGAGGCGCAGTGTTTGGCCAAATGAAGAGCTGCAGAGCAGAGGAAGTGACTTTTGTGGAGATAAAGCTTGGCCCATTCGCTGACCCAGAGGCCAGTGTGCCTAGAGCCCAGTGAGGGGACTGGGCCAGAGTGTTCTGTTACACAGACGGGGAAACTGAGGCATGACAAGCTGTAGTGGCTTTCTAGAGGTTAGGGATCTGGGATGGAAGGGTTGGGGTCTGTCTGAGATGAAAGCTTTCCTTCCACGTCCAATGGGGAGAATGTCATTGGACGCAGATTCTGATTTGCTGTCATAAGGAACAGAGAGCATCTGTGTCTAAGCTAAGGGGTGGTGTAGATGGACAGCAGTGACTTCGAAGGTGGTGGGGCAAGCTTCATATGCCCCAGTGAGTTTGGACCTTATCTATTTTATTTCCCCTAGGGTGATGGGGTAGAACTGGATTAATTTCAAAATAACCCCATCCATGCTCCAGGGTTTAATATCTCCTGTGTCCCCTGGGTCATTCCTGGCTTCAGGTGCTCTGCTCAGATGAGTGGGATAAAGTGTTTTCGGTTTCTTATAGTTCTGTGTGTGTGTCTGTGTGTGTGTGTGTGTGTGTGGCTTTCTTCCCTGAAGCATGCTGAGTTCACTGAGGGAAATGCACGAGACTTGGGTGAAATCTTATTTATTTTTTTGGAAGGCATGCAGTACAAAATCATTTCTCTCCCTGCATAAATATGCATGAGGCTGGCCTGTTCTCCACTCCTCAGGAAGCAGAGGCGGGGTGGGGGGAGTCCCATGTGACTGGTGTCATGGCCCTGCCCATGGCTGCTGGCACCCCATTAATCAGGGGGGAACAGCAGCCTTGTGAACTGTGAAATTGGCAGCCCCCTGACAGCTCTGGGGCCCACTCGAGCAGGGACTCTATTTCACAGCTGGAAGGTGGCAATGTGGAGTGGAGAAGCAGGGCTCTGGGCTTAGCAGGCCGGCGTTGCCATGCTCCCCACTCACGCTGCACAGACCCCAAACTGGTCTTGCTGAGAGGGCATGCCTCTTGATTAAGGAGAGACACAGGGAGAGAGAACGGGAACTAGAAAGAGGAGGAACCCAGTGAATGACAATGGCAGTCATAACCTAGTTAATCATCATGAGCCCCTTTTTACAGACCAGGAAAAATGGGAGTCAGAGAGGTTAACTGTTTCAAACTGTAAGATGTAATAGAGCTAGCATTAGGACCCGTGTCTCTGTGTCTGTTGGGCTCCAGAGTCTATGTTTTGTGCCCACTGCTCTCTCCTATTTCCAGCCTGCTTTGAAAACAGTAAAGCAAGGAGAAATGCCCATTCATTTAGGGGCCATTTATAAAGTTGACAGTCTGTGCAGAGTTTCAAGTCACAGTGCCAAGTGCTAGGGTTCAGGGGGGATTAACATTTTGACAAGTTCATGGTGCATGAGAGAGATTTGGATCAACAGGTCATCAGAGCAAAATGACATATTTGAGAGTCTGGCCAGCATACGATCTTAGCTCTGACCTTTACAGCTCTGTGACCTGGGGCAAGTTATTTAAGCTCTCTGGGCCTCAGTTTCCTCATCCCTGAAACAGGCATATGAGCATACTCAGGTTAAAAATTGCTATCAAGATTAAATGAGATATTCCAAGAGGATTGTTTAGAACAGCGGTCTGTGCATAGTGAGCCATCCATAAATTATTGCCCAGAAGGTGCCGGGACGTGAATATCAATGTGCATTCTAGGAACACACGGGAAGTAGCATTTAAATGTGCTGAGGATGATGGGGGAGGCTTCCTTGGGAGATGACATCCTGAAGAATTAGAATCCTGAATTCTGAAGATGAGAAGATTAACCCAAGGGGCAGGGGAGAGGATGTGCGAAGGTCCTGAGGTTGGTAAGAAAGAATGAAGAGTGGCGTATTCTGGAACTGTAAGGTGTCTAGAGTGAGTGGAACAAAGGGACATGCCCAGGAATAGCAGAGTGGGAAAGCAGACTGGGACCAGATCCTGGGGACTTGGACTTTATCTGGAAGGCACTGGGCAGCCCCTGAACACTTCTATGCAGGGAATACCATGTCCAGATATTTTTCTTCCCAGAAAGATTACTAAGGGGTTAGCATCAGTGTAGATTAGAATAAGGGCAGGAAGATCAATGGAAGACCGCCACTGTGACCCGAATGACAGATGAAGGGCTACATGCTCCAGGAGATGCCACAGTACTTGCCCAGGAGCCAACCTGTCTGGGCTTTATCCAAGCTCTTCTGTAGCTCTGTTTTTTTATTTGACTCAGGTGCCCTCCTCTGAACCTCAGTTCCCCTCTTTGTTAAATGAGACCAGAGGGGACATCCAGTCCTGTGTCCCATAATCCTGTGTCCTTAGGAGGAAGGGTAAAGAGGAAGGACATGTCTGCAGGATGGAGATGACAAAATAAAGGGAGGAGGGAGTGAGAGGAGTCCCTGAACAGTGATTTTCATGAGATCTAGCAATGACAGGTCCACAGTGAGGCAGGAAGGAAAGCCTAGGGCTTGGGGGTATTTGACACAGGAAGGCAGACAAGTCCTCTCACTGCCTTGCCCAGAAAGCCTGAAACACAGCAGGTAGGTGCTCCCCCCACTCTGCCGGATGTCCTTGTGTTGTGCCCTGATTTATTGAGGGAACATGCAAGTAAGGAGAGAGGGCCTGGGACAGGTGCAAGAAGGGGAGGTAACTGAGAAGAGGAAGATAAGACACCCCCCCCCCATAGGAGCAAGGAGAATACCTCTGGTCTTTGCCTAGCATTGCAAACAATGGTGTTTGTATTAGGATGACATGTCATATACTATGTGGTCCGTTTTACCTCTTGGAGACGGTTCCATCATGCGGGAGCCAGAAATGGTTATAATGTTGGCTCCCTTATCTCCAGGTGATTACATATATAAAATATCAGATATTTTATATATATATATATTTTTTTTTTTACATGCACAGAATACATACATGCACACATGTATACAAACATACAGCTCTCTCCACGGGAGCTGGAATGCAAGATCTGTTCTTACACACTCGGTCCGCAGCACTTAGAATATTTCCTGGCACATACGGGTACATACTGGTTGAATAAATCTAAGAGATGAGTTAATGGTATCCATCTTGTCTGCCATATTTACAAGAGAGGAGAGGAAAGAAGAGAAGGGAATACAGGGCCTTGAGAGGACCAGAGGCAGCGCAGTCATCAGCCCCCCACAGAGCCAGCTCTGTCTGTGGGTGGCGGGCCCAGGAGCACCCCGGCTGCAGTCGTGTGTGTCTAATAACTTAATTAGGGCTGGTGCCGCTGGGCGCAGCCCTTTTCCACCGCAGATGCTATTAAGCTGTTGCTTGGCACTTTGATTCTTCTGCCTGCTCTTTCTCTGGGGCCTTGGTAGTTAGACCTGAGAGCCAGGCTGGGCAGGCCCTGAGGATCAAAATTATGTCCTGCCAGCAGGGACCTGAGACCCTTGCCCTTTTGGTTCCACACCGTTCAGGTCATAAGTGTTGTCACTTCTCTGCCTGCCCCTGAGCTGTTAGCGAGGGGTGTTGGGGAAATTGCCGTCGCTTTTCATTTATGATGTGTCTTGATATTGGATAGACATCTTTTCATGGCCTTAACCTGGGGTTGAAGCCAATCAACACCATGATTCTACCAAGGTTGGGCATGTGGATGTGTCTAAAACTGTGTCCAGGAATCATAAGCCTAAACCCAGCTAACTTATTTCCCTTCCTCCTTTCCTTCTGTTTATTGACATTCACTGAGAGCTCCTGCTGTGGGCCAGGCCCATTTCAGATGGGGTGGGGGGACAAAAAAGTGATCAAAGTAGACAAGTTCTTGCCCTCACTGAGCTTACATTCTAACGGTGCAGGGGAGGGAAGGGCAGATATTAATCATGGGATCCCATGCATAGGAACCTTCATCCAGGGCAATGATAAGTGGACGAAAGGTGGGTCAAGAAACAGTGAGAAGAGATGGGGTCTTGTTATTGTAGAGAACTCTAGGCGGCACACACAACTCCAACAAGTTGAGATGGGTTCCAGCAAAGGACACAGTAGGGTGAGCAGAGCAGGAAAAGGGAGAACAATAGGCAATGGGTTCCTGTCGGAACCCAACATGCGGCCAGATCACACCGGGTCTCAGTGGTGAAGGTGCAGTGCTGGGATTTTGTTCTAGGTCTGATTTGCAGCCTGTGGAGGACAAAGAAGCATCAAGGTCAAATTTATGTTGCTAAGGGGAGTATAGAGAATGTTGGGAACAGCGTGGCAGCTGGGAGAGCATAGGAGGTTCTGCATATAGGAATAACAATGATCAGTACCATAAACACAACTAGTACTTACTGTCTGCTCTGCATTAATTACATTCACAGTCCTTCCAAGTCTACCCAGTGGTGGTCGTTTATATCCATGGTTCAGTGGCTGAAAACATACGATCTGCTCACTCCTTTCTCGAGTAGGAAGCTTTAAATGTCGGGCTCAGGTCTGTGTTTTCCCCTAAAATTATTTGCAAAATCAGGGGTATCCAATTTCTTGGCAAGAAGATCCAGAGCTTGGTCACTCAGTCAGAAAGTTCCCAGGTGTGGGGAAGAGTCGTGAGTCCTGGTTTAGCTGTTCCAAAAATGTCACTGCTGGAAGAGTCAGACATCCATTCAGCAGCACGCCTGGACCACTTTACTCTGAGATCACGAAACTACTTTTATGGAACTGGCTTTGCTGTAATGATGGTAATATAGGAAAGAGGAATGCCAGAACGAGTTCCACGCCAGGTTTTCTGGCTGTAGGATTGAGGTAGGCTATTTACCTCCTTTCCCTTCAATTTCCTTATATATGAAATGGTGATAATAAAATAAAGCGAGTTGTAAGCACTAAATAAGTTACGAGCATACGTGGTTTAGGACAGTTCCTTGGGCTACACGGTT
>PISX010023912.1:0-28890 GCA_004024625.1 Mellivora capensis | reverse complement strand
CATGGTACTGGCATCAAAACAGACACATAGACCAATGGAACAGAGTAGAGAGCCCAGATATGGACCCTCAACTCTATGGTCAAATAATCTTCGACAAAGCAGGAAAAAATATACAGTGGAAAAAAGACAGTCTCTTCAATAAATGGTGCTGGGAAAATTGGACAGCTATATGTAGAAGAATGAAACTCGACCATTCTCTCACACAGTACACAAAGATAAACTCGAAATGGATAAAGGACCTCAACGTGAGACAGGAATCCATCAGAATCCTAGAGGAGAACATAGGCAGTAACCTCTTTGATATCAGCCACAGCAACTTCTTTCAAGATATGTCACCAAAGGCAAAGGAAACAAAAGCAAAAATGAACTTTTGGGACTTCATCAAGATCAAAAGCTTCTGCAGAGCAAAGGAGACAGTCAACAGAACTGTGTCTTGATGGTGACAACAAGTGTTGGGTAGGATTTGGAGCACAAGCTTCAGTCCCCCCAAATAAGTCCAGCTTCACAAACAGAACCACTGTCTCAACCTCACTGCATGGTAAATCTGCTTAATGTTACATTTATCCTGTGATTGAAACTCTTATGAAATAGCTCTATCAACTTCTGTATTTGTTCAAGTCCTTACGGGATTTTGCCTGATGATATTAAACAACAACACTATAGTATTATCAGGGATAATTAGAGTTATTATTTAAAATGCTGGCTTGTTCACATTTGAATCTAGCATCATCCAAGCTAGTGTTTTTCAATCAGAAGTGTATATCAGACTTTCCTATGGAGTTTAATAAAAATGCAGATGTCTAGGACATACACCAGACTTAGTGAATATTTTACTTTACATTCTTGTCATGTTCTTTAAGGATTATTATATCTCTAGGTTTTTCCCTCTGTAAAAATTACGTTTATCTATTTTTGTACAATCAAAAGTAAACTCCCTGACTTCTTTAAAAATAGATTTACTCATTATCCTTTGAAACATTCTGTCTAATTTGGGGGCAATGATTTTATTATCTTGTTTTGCATGTCACATCTATTCATCATTCTTATTATGAGCTCTCATCAGACTTTTCACATTTGAAAATGATTTGTAAATTAATCACAACCAGTTTCAGTTTCTGTCATCTATACATGTTTGTTTTCCTTAGATGCTTGCCTGCAGGTTCTACTACCAGCTTCAAGCCAGAGTTTTCAACTAAAAATACTTTCAACAGTCCCAGATGCTTCAAACAGTTGACATTTTCAAGGACAGACTCTTGGGTACAGGAATCTGATGACTCCAATAGGCTGATTCAAGATTTATAAAACTTTCATCAAGACAGCTTTATGCTCCTGCTAACCTGAGATCAACAGGAACAAAAAATAATTGCATAAGACTAAATGGACTGATAAGGGAAATTTTACTATAGTTATTTGTTTAGAATATTGTTATTTTAATGTTCTGTTTACTAGATCTATGAGACAATTCTTTCTCTACTTCACCTCACAATTTATTGGATTCTTATATTAACTATATTTTATTATTTTCTGTATTTTTGATGCCCTGGCCTCTGGACCCCACTCACTGGGAAGTACATTCTCCTAGGGCTAGCCAATTCTTAGAACATAAATGACTTGCCCAGGAGTGAACCTTTCATATGTAAACCAACGCAGAGTCCATACTTGGAACCAACTCTTCTATCTGGCTCATACACTCCAGAAGACAATATTCCTCTGCCTTAATCATCTGAACCAGGTACCGGAGAGTCCCTATACCTCAGAATCTACTGAAATGAATCAAATTCATCAATCCTAAGACTGCTTTACCCTGCCTCACCTTGCCTTTCCCACAGAAACCATATGAAGGCTTCTGCCTTGCTTTCCACCTGTCCCTTCCACTTCCTGACTAACCCTGGGGCTCCTTGGTCCTGCACAGTATGGCATGCTCCCTTTCCTCTTGAGAACGAGGAGTAGGAATCTTTTCAAAGAGCGGTCATCCTCTCATCAGTTGGCCTCACCATTTATGAATAGTAATAATAATAAAACTATATTTTAAAACCGTTCCATTTAGGTAAACTGAGATGAAACATTTAAAAGTGATGTCTGAGTCTCACTGGCCCGAGAGTTCAGAAACTCACCCTGCATACTGACCTTTCGTTGCAATGGGGTTATTTCCTATATTCAATAATAATCTGTTTGCCTTTTTACCAGAATAAAATTGAAAAATCTGTTATGCAACCAAAATCTTGCCTGGAATACCATCCTGAGAAGGATTTTCATTGAATCATGTAGAACAGACCACCTTTAAGGAACAAATATGGCTTTACTTACATAGCCAATGCCTACAGGGGCCTCCTAGGATAACTGACCTGCTACCTGGTTTACAGGGTCCAACCTTACAGGTGGTAAAGATGGTCACTTCCTGGCAAGCTAGAAACCTAATGTTATTCTGTGGATCTCAAGAAGAGAGTGATATATCCAAATGCATAGGTACTGCAGTTGAAACATAGTGGAGAGAGCTTCTTGAACTTAGCTCCAGACCTTAGGATTGCAAATAATAGAGGCATTGAAAGTCCAATCTGAGATTCCCCCATGAAAACTCCCAGAGAAAAGTTAATATTGTAATTATTCAATAGCAAATGGTTTTATATTTTGCAAAGCATGCTTAACAAGGCCTATATAGTAAACTGACACTCTTGCTATGCCTATGTAAATACTCAGGCCAAACCTAATGAGACTAGCCTTATTTTGTGATTTTGTGATAATCTTTCCTTGAGATTCTTATGATCACAAGAGGGGAGAGAAGAATGTAAAGAAAAACTATAAATGACTAAAATTTAGTGGATGTCCGGGCTAACTCATCCATCTGGATAATCTTTACTTTTGTTTTTCTATGACTAGGCTATTTTTACAAGGCTGTAGACATAGAAGTGAACTTGTAGATACTGATGGCAATGCAAATAATTCCTCATGTCCAAGAGAAAGTAATTGATTATCACGTCATGAATATTGTAAGTTTTGCCAATTTTGTGTCCATTTGTAAATTTATTTCTGTATTCCTCATCAGACTACGAATATGTGATACTTTGCATTCTCTTTTGAACTGGTTGTACTATCTTACTGATTCCTTTGTTAATTAATAATTTAAATAAAATCTTTGATACACCTTTATTTCATATCTATAGGAGGGTCATGATTATATTCTGTTAAATGTAACTTTTAACAACTGAATAAGATCACACTTACATTTCACACCAAAAAAAGATGATACAATCATTTGTACACCTCTCTTAACCAGTTTTGAATTACTCAACATATAATACTGAGTGACTACCTAATGCTACAGGTCTAAGGAGAGACAAGAAGGACTGAATCACTGACCTTAAGAAACTTGCTTCTATGGAGCTAACATTTACCCAAACTTTGTCTAGCTTCAGCGGTCAATATCACAAAACTTTAAGGCAGAAAAAAAAAAATACACTTAGAAAATTCTCCCCAAAGTAATCTTTTCTAAATAGGTAATTACTGGTTAGCAGCACAATATACCAGCAAAGGAAGAAAAAAATCCAAAGTGAAATCATGGGTTTTATATAAAAATTAAGGTGTAATTAGTATAAGGGATTAGGTAAATCACTAGACTTATAGTTGGAAGATCTGCGTACATTTTCTTAGAAACACTGTGCTTTTATGGAAAAGACCTTCCACTCAAGTTTTTCTAAATCTACTTAAAGAGGTTATATAATCCCTCTAATCCTTAATTTTTATATTTGAAAAAAAATATAATACCCATTCCATGGGATTGTGGTAAAACATGGTACATGCCTGGAACATAGTAAATACTTGAATACATGTTAGCTGATTTTATTAATAATATTATTTATAGAGTATTTATAGATTCAGTTCTTGTTCAATACTCAACCAATGTTAATTCTCTCTCCCCAAAGAAAATAGGAACAATGAACTGTTTCATATTTCTCCCATATATGGAAGACCTAAGATATTATTATCAAAGTTCTCTTTGGAGAGAATCTCATTGTTAGGAAGGAACTAGAAATTTTACCTGCAGACCAGGATTCCAATGCTGTACTATAAGCAAAGATAATACAAGCATATCTCTCCCCAGAAATCTCCCTGTGTTTGTGAGCAATGGATTGGAATTACATGCCCCATTAGCATCTTATTAGAAGTGGCAAATGTGTAATTTCTGAGAGCCAGGCTATAGGATGACAAGAAAGAAGACACTCTGGGAGACATGGCAGGTCACTCAATCCTCAAAGTGTCACAGGAGACCCTTAGCAGGAGATTCAAGATCAGCGCGTCCCTAAGACCCATCAGACTCTGGGGGTAGCCCTTTGGGGGTATCCTCCTCAACACCACACTCCTAATCAGATTAAGCACGGGGTGCATTCAGTAATAGGCAGTGTCTCAAGTTCATCATAACTCAAACAGTATTTCGCATTCACTTCTGTCTGAAACTCAACTCAGTTAAAAATAATTACCACCCAGCTTTATGAATGCAAAGGGCACTTTCATTTTATTGCAAAATTAATTGACTAAATAAGAGTTCCTAAAACTGAGGAAGAAATGAGCTAAAAATCACAAGACAAATAAGAAAACGACAAGGTCAAATAAGGTGTTCAGCCAAAGGTGTTCTAACAGGAAGATTAACCTGGTGCCCATTCGCTATATAGGACTGGACTTAAAGTTATACAATTAATCTGTTACATGTAGAACCTCCCACATTATTTTTAATGTTTAAATGTTAACAAAAAAGCAAAGTTAATATTAATGAAGCACCCATGTCCCCAAAACTGTATTAGGTGCATTACAAGTATAATCTCATTAACCTCCTAGTAAGGTAAAAGTGGATTATGTTCATTTAATCTTTTTTTTAAAGCATCATAAATTATTTAAGGAGTTTTCTAAGATTTTAAAACATCACATCTTTGCTACATCCCTCTATAACTTGAGAAAGTTTTTAAAAAATTAGAAAAGGTAAATGTACTACCCAAATCGAATGGGAAAAAAATGCTTCATCCATTCAATTAAATACTTACTGACCTCAAAGAACTTGATACTACACACATACAAACAGGCACGGGCACACTTGAATATTTACCCAAGTCTACTAAAGGGCAGCTAAGGTGAGTGGCTCTGGGTAAACTTGGGATTTTTGATTTGCTAAAAAGAAATCTCCAAGTTTGGGGCAAGAGCTGCATGACCTGGTTAAGCGAAGAATGCTGGAGATCCTCCTCCACTCTCCACTGCAAGAATGCAGCAGCGCCTATGAACCACTGTCAAAGCCCAGGGTGTAAGGTATCCGTTTGAAGGGGAGCCAGATTACCAGCCTGCTGAGAACCCGGCGCTGGGAGTGCCATCCCTGCCTCCCAGGCGTGCGGTTCCTGCACGGACCACAGACCAGGTCAAGCTCGCTAACCACCTCCTGCAAAAGAACACGCTCACACTGCCTGCCAGAGCGGTGCCCTGGTGGGAGAAGCACCCACTTGGCAAAGGCCTGGGGAGGTAGAGCCCGCTACCTGACTTTCTCCGTGGCTCCTCCCACTCTCCGCCTTGAGCAGGGTCTTGGGCTTCCGGGACTTGAAGTTGCCCATGCTGGGTCGCAGCACGCTGTCCACCTGCACAGTCTGCTCTACATGCTGCGGTGGCGATGGCGGCGCGGGCTCCTCTAGGAGAGCCCTGGCATCGGGGTAGTTTTCTTTATTGTCTTCATCTCTAAAACAGGAAAGACCCAATTTAGAAAGCACCCAAAAAAGTAATACACTGCTGCGGGAAAGCGGGGCTGGCACACTCACTGGTGCTCTATTTATATGGTATCTAGCAAAATGTTTAGGGTAGACTTAGTTTCACAGGAATAAGAACCTAAGAAATGTGAATTTCACTGTTTGGATCATTCCACGTTCCCTTCTCCTCTTTACAAGTGGATACATACATTTTTTTTTTTTTTTTTGCAGTTGTTACTTTGCACATGCTATCATATTTGTTCTTAATTTCTCACTTCAAGATGCTTTCATGTATGTATTTTTTCTCTGACAAAAACGTGGGATTCGGGTTAGAGATTGTCAGCCCGGTTTTACAGATTAAGACCCTAGAACTCAGGGCACTTGGGTGGCTCAGGTCATGATCTCAGGGTCAGGAGATCAAGCTCCAGGACAGCTGCAAGCACGGTGTGGAGGCTGCTTAGGATTCTCTCTCTTCCCCACCCTTCTCTCGAAAAAAGACAAGAAAAAAAAAAGGAAAAAGAAAAAACTCTAAAACTCAGAGAATAAATGAAGTTCCTGGGAAGAGCTAATTCACGCAGAGACCTAGAGTGCTAAGTCTTCAGTCACTCCTGCATATATGGACTTGATTTAAGGCATGATACTTCCTCCTCGCTGGCATGTTTAGAGTCATCTTCCTACAATTTTCAAAGGCCTCTAGAAGTTTAACCGGGTCTATTTTGATAGGAAACATGCTACTTGGATAAAATATAAAACAAGGGCCATGTTTTACCCAACAAAACCATCTGAACAACACCTTCTGTGTGCACTCAAAGATCCTTATCCAGGTTCCATCAGTGTGGAATTGCTGGAGGTGACGAAACGGGCCGGTGTCACCTTCACACAGTTAGTGGTGTCACACACACAGCCACTTTTAACTTTCACTAACCAAGCAAATTCATACAATATAACCTACTGTTTCAATTTCTTCAAAGTAGTGACATAACACTTTCATTTGAAGCCGTTGGTCCCTCTTAAATCTAGATGCATTTCTTTTCTAATTTTGCTAAGAATCCAGGGATATAACCAAATGGGGTGTCCTCTTTATACAACTAATATTATCATTCCTAATCCACTGGCAATCATTTGGTACTAGATCATATAATTCTCTAGGGTGACCACTTCCCCTCAGTGGTGTTTTTCCCTCCCATTCCTTAATCTGAGCATCCGTAAAAGATTTTGGTAAGATCAGATAGGAAGCAATTCCTTGTAGCTCAAGGACACACAAAGCCAAGAGACAAGACCAACAAAGAAAGGATTTCTATGCCCACTGTTCAAGATGCCTTTTCGCAAATAAAACTAAATTAAAGACAAATAAATAAAAAACAAATAAAATTAAGTTCACTAAACTGATATCAGGAGGATGAACTCCAGTTAGCCTCTGGAAAAAGATCAAAGCAAACATCAAGGATAGGAATTCTGGAGCATGACCCGGGGTGCAACTGGGCAACGCGTGGAAATAAAACTACGTGAAACAGTTAATTTTAAGCCTCTGGACAAACTTCATAATGCCTGGTAAAGGAGAACCCAACAAGTGAAATAATTCTTCAAGTGATATATTAATAACTGAAAAAAAATTAAACAGAAATTCAGTGCCAGTGACAAGAGCGATTATAATTTATTTACTTACTTACTTATTTACTTATTTTTAGAGAGAGAAAGAGAGAGGTCGGGGAAGGAGTAGAAGGGGAGAGAGAGGAAGGGGGCAGGAATCCCAAGCGTACTCCGCACTGAGCCAGGTGCCTGAGAGGGGCTTGGTCTTACCACCCTGAGATCATCACCCTGTGATCACGACCTGAGCTGAAACTAAGAGTCGAACACTCAACCGAGTCACCCAGGCACTCCAAAATCAATTACAATTTTAAAAATTCTAAGTCACTAATGGATTTGGAAACCAATATCAAACCATAAGTTGGAACTGTACTAGTTCATGTGAAATGCATTTCTCTCACTGGAAACAATGTTCATTCCCATACTCTATGCTCCTGGGTGAGAAACAAAAGGGATAACATCTGCCTTTACAGGAAATCTAAATATTCCTTCAAGGAGGATTCTAGACCATTAAGATAAGAAAGAAAAACTCATTTTTCAAATCTAAAATGGTTCTTTTGATAGACTCATCCCTAAAACAATACCTGGACTTCATTTTTACATATTTTCAAGGTACCCAAATTCACCTCCTTGACTTGAAAAGCAAAGAAGGTTGGTGTGGGGAAGCAAAGAACATCTTTCTCTCATTATACAAATACCTAAACACAAATAGTCATCTTTAGAAATATACTTCTGGTTTCTCAGAATCTCCAAAGCAGGAAAGTACAAGCTATATAATTTATGCCACTACTTAGTGGAATCAATCATAACTGGGAATGAGTCTGAAAGATCCTCCTCTATATTAGTTGCATAGCCTGGGCCACAGCACATCACCTCTCTGACCTTCAGCCATAAGATGGCTATCTCTCTACCTGGCAGAGCTCATACATGCCCCGTGAAATGCCTACCATAGAAAGCTGGCTCAAGGCCACAGCGCAATAAATGGGAGCTATTGTTACTTTAATGTGGCTTTAGTCAAGTGGTTATTTGCAAAGAAAAGACTGAGGGTTCTTTTTAGTCTCCCCAATACCTCCAGGATAAATTCCAGACTCCTTAGTGAGGTTCACAAACCCTTTGAAATCAGGTCTTTGTTTATCTCTGGAGCTTTACTTCTTATCACTCTTGGCCTCCTCACTCCCAAATGTTCTCAAGCTTCCTGCCATCCTGAACTTCCTGCTATTCCTACAACTCTATTTTCTGTACCTTCTGTTGGCTTTCCAGCAAGCCGTTCCTTCTGCTTGGTAGCATCATCTTTTTCTTAGCCTCATATCCTCCCACCCCAACCCACCCCCACATACACACACACATATGAAGTCATGTGCTACCGTAATTTTCTTCAGGAATCCATCCCAGAAACCCTTCTGGGCTATTTGGTCCTTCTAAATGAATCTTCTGTCTACCTCTAGAGCACTTAATGCACTACAGCATCATTGTCTACATGGACCGGTTTCTGGCACACAACATAGGCCTTCAACAATTGTTTGTTATCCAACAAATGGACCCAGTCAGAGAGACCTGAGGCCAAATTCTGCCGCATAGTAGCTATGTTAGTTTGGATGAGCTATAATCCTTCTGAGCCTCAGTTTCTCCACTCCAAGAGGAGGAGGGAAACATCAACGTCCTTTCAGTTGTTTAAGTTAAATAATAAAACGTATGTGAAAATGCTCTGAACAAAGCAAATGTGGAAGAAATGGTTAACTTTGAAGGTTTTGCCATATCATGAACCCCTTGATGACCAAGACCATATTCCAAACACTCAATGACGTGTTTGGTAAATAAATCTATAACCTCTTCCATAGGGTCTATGATGGGAACACTGAGATGGGATAATCAATCTTGAATTTAGTAGATGTTTACTGTGCATTCCCCACATAAAAGGCACTGTCTCGGGTACTAAGGGGACTACCCCAAAATGGACATGACAGAACTTCCTTAAGAACTGATATTTTATTATAAGAACTTATACACAAGAACAGCTGATTCTTAGATTCAAAGAGAAGGCTAAGCAAGCAATAGTGGGTCATACCTGATACTGGAGCAATCAGTCTGGTCTTCATGTAGGGAGGCTGTGTCTTCGTCACACCTGGAGAGAAGGAACAAAACCACATCACTTCCAACTCTCTGCAGCAGCAGAAGCAGCAAGAGTCTAGAATTAGATTAGCAAGGTAAACTAAAAAATAGAACAACCCTCACCACTCTCTCTCGAACTAGCTCCAATTCCCAGCATGTCTAGGAGGTAATGATATCAATGTGGTCATGTTATGTCATCTTAAAAGCTCAGAACCAGAAGTAATACTCTTGTTTCATCCGCTGCTCAGCATCACCTAAACTAACAAGATCTTGGCAAGGACCCAGCTGTTCAAAGCACTTGAGGGGACATCTAACACCAAGATTGGTGAGTTCTTCCTGGCTCAAAAAGAGACTCTACTGCATGCCTGCTGAAATGTCCCCTGCTTCAGACAGTCCCAAGCCACACCAGCTCCCAATTGGCTTCTTCCATTGACCTCCAGACTTTTTCAATCCCATTCCTTATCACAAAACTTCTGGAATAACTCAGTGAAAAATTCATGGCTCTTCTATACTGAAAAATCTGCAGTGTTCCACACTGCCTGGGGACTCTAAAGTAGGACCATTCTCTCACTCGAGTGTAGAGCCTTTGTTCCTGTTCTCAGCCATTCCCACTCTCCTCCAGCCTGGAATGCTTTTTCCATCTTCAACTCCTACTCATCCTTCATTGCCCAAGTGAAGTCTCATAAGCTCCATGATATTTCCCAGCCAAGTTCACCCACAGGCCACATACCTACTTTAAAGTTTAATACATAAATGTTTACTCTTTACTCTGAGGTTTTGATAATCAACTGTATCTTGCCTCACACGGCTATGTAATTCCTCTGTACCTCTGACATCTCTTCAATTAGTTGTTAATTCTATGAAAAGAAATGATTTTTTCTAGACACACTGTCCCAGTGCCCACAGTGCTACCCCCAAAGTAGGCATTCAATAAATAATTGAACAGAATCATTAAGTCTGACCCCCCAGCAAGACTGGAAATACTTTAACAAGCATTCCCTGAACATGTACTACCCTTCAGGTACTCGTTAATTATTAGACCTGTGTGTTTCAAACTCTTTGGGACTCAGAACTGACCAGTTCATTTTCTATTTCCAATCTGCTATGGTAGTTTGGTAAAAATGTCGCAGGAATGCCAAATTCCCTTAGAAGTTATTAAATGCTTATTCCCTATTTCTGTACTTTCCTTGTCTCATGTAAGTTACAAACAATTTGGGGACCAATACTTCCAGTGGTACTACTTCTAAAGGACACAAAGTTGAAAAAGACCTGGACCCTGCTCGGATAGAGTCACAGTGTAATGAGTGGACAAAAAAAAGTAAGTATCTACATATATAAATATAACCAAATATAATAATAATATTCATACTATATGAAATCATTTAAAATTTTTAAATATTCCTTACTTGCAACATTACATAATTTATCTAAAGAACAAACTGATGAAAGCTCCAGTCCTCTTCCCTTACTATCCATTTTAAAATTATATACTTTAAGGAATTAAACAAATGCCATGTAGATCCTAACTCTCTCTGCCTACTGAAATACCTTGCTCCTCCTGACAGTTTAAAAAAAAAAAAAAAATCAGTCAACTTAACACAGTACTCTTTTTAACAAAATAACTGAATTTTCTTGTTTTCTCATGTTTTTGACTGTCAGTAAACCATTCTGTCCATTTCATGAAAATAACAATTGAATTCATAAGTATTGCCTTGTTCTCCTCTGTTAGAGGCATTCACTTTAATAGATCATCTAGGCTTTGTAGTGTGAATGAAAATGTTTCCCAATAAAAGTAACCTCGCTAAGTAGAAAAATCAGCGAAGAAGAGAAACCTAGGATTTCTGCTTCCAAAGATCTAGGGTTCAGTCAGTTTCAACCCTAGAGCTCAACAATATCTATTGTTTGGGAATTTGGCAAGAACTTTTTTTTCTCCCCTTCACTTGATTTATTAACCTTTCTTTTCAAAGTACAATTAGGTAAAAATGGAAACTCGTCACCAGAACATACAGAGTTGCACATGCTTTCTTAAGGATGAGGCCAGACCCTAATTAATTGATCATATTTTCAGGCCTATTGAATGACTTCAGTTCCTGCTCAAGGAAACACAATTCCTAGGTCACAGATACAGCAATGAAATAGATCTGTCTACAGGCTTACATGGGCACGTATACCAGCTCCTTTAGTTCAGCTGGGTTGTGCATTCGCTCTGATGACCAGTAAGTTTTATCGAAGTAACATGTCCTTTGTGACTCTTCTGCTGATTCCTTAAACAGGAACCCCTTGTGCAATGTTGGCCCAGTTGTAAAACTGGATTCCTCAGGCGATCCATATCCAGACCTCCCCATTCCAGCAAGAAAACCAGCTCAGACCAAGTGCCCAACTGGTGGGATGCACATGGCATCCTCTTCCTGAATTGTAGCCCCAGTACAGGAATTTAAAGATCAATGAGTGTGGGCCCCACAGGTACCTCAGCCTCACTAGATCAGCTAGTTCCCTGGGGGTGAGGCCCAGGAACATGAATTTGTAAACCAGGTTGCCTCCCAAACACACACAAACATAACAAGTATGATTCTAAGAAGTTTAACACTGACCTAAAGTTTTTTTTACAAAACCCAGATCAGAACTGAGCTAACTCCAACACAATCACCCATTCTAGGTTCTCGCTTTGGGATAAAGCCTGAGAAACTACATCTTTCACAAGTCCCAACCCCCTTCCCCAGTTCACAGTGATAATCAGTTGATTTTGAGAACCACTGCTTCAGATGATAACTAATTCATTGCAAAATTCACTGCTGGCCAGGCTTCATTTCACATATCAGCGTAGCCAGGACAACATAGGAAATGACCGTGGAAAAACAGATGAAAGGGACCTGCAGATACAGAAGGGAAGGCCAAGGCCACTCTGATCTTGGAAGAATTTGGGTAGAAAAAGAAACTGCGTTGGTCCAGAGCTGCACGGACAATGCCAGGCCTGGGAAAAACTGAGAAGAGAATAAAATCTACCCTTGAGTCCCTCCCAATTCCCCTTCCCTTTGACTCTAATAGGACCCCCAATTAGCCAGACTGACCCCTATCAGGCTAGACTACCTGACAGCATAATTTATATTAAAGCATTAATGACAACTTGAATCTGCCTCCCAGGGGCACAAATTTTTTAATTTCCATTTTAATAATGGTCACCACCAGAAGCCTTAATCCCAAAGAAATCATCTCTAAGTATAATTTCAGACACTAAGGAAATAAGTGAATGTGGGTAGTGGGAAGTAGGAGGGGATGGGGAAAGGAGGGAGAGGAAGTTTTCAGGCAAGTGCTTCCTCCGTGTACATTAAGACCACACCCAAATATTTACTGAGCACCTGCTACATCTGTGTGTCGGGACAGAGATTGCAGTCCTGTTGGCTTTGGGGTAATGCCCAAAGAACCAAGGAAAATACTTCATGTAACGGAGGAGAGGAGAAAATGTATTATTAGACAATGACAGGTTTTCAATGACCCTACTCTGTGTTGTGTTACACCTGTGAAGCTTTTGGTAGGTTTTAAATATGCTCCTTGGATTTTTAGATTAGCCAGATGGCATTCCAGTTGTCACTCAGGGTCTTTTAAAATAAATCACTGTCACTTCTCTGAAAACAACAACAGGATCTTATGCAACCAGAACTCCTTGATGAGTGTCCAAAGAAAGGTATCAGCCTTTCCCCACAATTAAGTGCAAAACCTTTTAAAAAAAAATTGTCCATGTGAAATCTGGGACTGAGTATCTCCATTTTGAAGCTGCTATGCCCAGGGCTGACTCTGGGGATTCAGCCACACAGGGTTCCCAAGAATCAGGCACGGAAAGCGCTGGGTGTTTATAAGTCCAGCCCAGGGAGGGGAGCAGCACCTGTGCACCTGAATCAGGAAGTCACAACCTATCTTTGGCCTGCACATTTTGGCACACATCCCTCCCCTTCTCTCAGGCTTTTGGAAAAGCCACAGTTGCAGCAATCTCATTAACAGATGTGGGTCCCAATGAGTATTTTACATGTCATATATTTTATATGACATCTTCTAAAAGTCAAGCCCGGGTTGTTTTTTTAAGTAACTCCACTTAAGTGAGCCCAAAGCTTGGCACTATGAGAACTGCTTATCAAAACACAAAAACAAAAGGATGTGGGAAACAAGAGGGCCTGGGAAGCCCTGCAAAATCTCCTCCCTCCATCACGGAGTCACTGTGACAGTGGTAAGACGTGACCCTCTCCTATCCATTCCCACATTTACTTGCCTTTTGGGAAACTTTAGCAAACACTTCCTAAGTTACTGGGCTTTCTGTATCAAACTTGCAGCATTTTTTAAACATAGTTCAGTATACAACCTTATATATCCCTTTTTCCTGAAAAGCTGTTGAGTGAGTTCTACCAAGAGGTCCCAGAAGTAAACATCACGAGTTAGTCTAAAGGAAGACTGCTAAATGAAGTGTAGGTATTTAATATATATGTAAATTTTATATAAATTACATATAATATTAGTAAAATGTACTACCTATTAATTTTTAACATATATGTATCATATCATATCAGGAAAACATATTAAGGAAGGGATGACAAGAATTAAAACCATGAACTATAACTGTCTAATAAAAAAATACTATGATTGCTGGCCTTGAGTAAAATATTATACTCCTTCATCCCATGTTCAAATATTAGTTGCCCCAACCAGCAGCTTTAACCAAAGGACAAGAAGATGCATTTCTCCTAAGCCAGATCTTTGAGGTCAGAAGACAGAACTGACAAAGGGCACCCAAGAAAAGTTCACTGTGTCTTAAAAATCTGTAGACAAGAGAGGGTGAGAATAAGTTTAGCCTGTTTATGACATGCTGGAATTCGACTTGTCATTTCACATCTATCTCCTATTTGTTGTAAATGTATACAGCCTGCTCCGTGAAAACTGACACCAATGTTGGCAAAATACAACAAAGCTTCCTTTCTGACATGTCCAACAGATTTTGTTTAAAAAAAAAAAAAAATCTGAGCTCCAAGAACATAAATCGTAGAGCACTGAGCTCCTGCAAGCAATTACCTTGTTATAATATCTCTCCCACAGCTGCTAAAAGGCTATTTCAACCTGTAAAGATTTCTGGGCCCCATCAGTCAGCACTTCTCACGCTCTTCACAGCCCCAGATTACGGGAGACAATGCATCTAATACGAAGAGCGGCTGGGGACGGTGGAGGATACCTTCACGATAGTTGCTTCCAGAGAAAGGCATGCAAGTGTTATTTTAATGGCAAGAATCACTTACTCTGTTACAGCGGTGCTGCTGAAGGAATTATCCTGAAGGCTGAAACAGAAACAAGAAAACATCAGCCAAGTCCGGCCGGGGAGCCGTCTCCCTGATTGCTCTCCGGGAGTTAGAGCATACACACAAACATGGCATTGCAAGGCAAGTCTCAGGGCTCGCCCGGCACGCTCGCTCTACCTTGGGCTGCTGTCTGCACATGCTCGTAACGACACCCCCAGCTGGGGCCCAGCCGCACGGGCGAACCACAAAGCCCGGCAGCCCGCGAGGCTGCGGGGACAGAGCTGGGCGGGGCGGGGCGCGGCGGCAGGGCCGGCCCCGGGTCCCCGGCTCCCGGGCTCCCCGCAAGGGGCGCCTGGGGAGTCACGGCGACCCCGACCTCGCCAGCTCCGCGCGGCGTTTAATCCAGGCTTCTCGGTGCCAGCCACCCCCGGGCTGGCAATGGGAAAGCCCAACCGTTTCTGCCTAGGTGCTGAAATCTCGGGGGGACTTGCTTTCTTCCAGAGGTCTCCTGCCAATTTTACGCAGCTACCCCCTCTAGGGATGGGAGGCTGGCAGAAATTCATCCGTCGGGAGGGAACCAGAACCGGGAGAAGGACAGAGCTGCTGTTACTGGGGGGGATGGGGGGGTTGGGGGGGGTCCTGCTTTTTATTGCCCTGGAAAAAGAAGAACCTTTGAGGGAGGGCTCACTGCATCACACCCGCGCTCACGCCCGCGCTGTTTGCACTGTCATTTCAGTCTCCGAGGAAGCGCCCAGCCTCGGACGACAGGGCTGTGAATGAGCCCACGCGGGGCGAGTGGAGGATTTATTCCTGGCAGGACTGGAGCCTGGGGGGCCGTGTGAGGGGGTGGGGTTTGCTACGCCCAGAGTAGCCCGCCTAGGCTGCATTCCCAAGCACGCTCACAAAGGGTGAGAGAGGGAATCCACAAAAGCCATCCTCTTTAAAGAGAGGCAACCCAGTTGGGGGAAGGGAAGGCTGTCGGGCCCCCACTTGCTTCATTCCCCTGGGGACATTTGTCCTGCCCTCTTTCCACTGTTACTTTCTCCTGCCAGCTTGACCTTGATATGGAATGAACAGTCATCTGTGAAAGATGCTGATTTTAATTCCTGAATTAAGTACATTCCCCAAGCCCCTGTTTAAACTCGACACTTTCAAAAGCAACTGAGATGGTGTGTTTTAGTCCAAACCGTATCAAGGGATGAGTTAATTTACAACAACAACAACAAACCCTCAAAGTTTTTTTCGGATAATTAGAAAAATTACCCAAAACTTGATAATAAGGGGGGAAATCATGACCTTTCAGTGTCACACTGAGGCATTGTTTTACAGATCCACCCAAGGACTGCTTAATTCTCTAGGAAAATGCACTTGGGTTTGACGTTGCTGTTCATTATTGGTTAGACCTCAGACACTGGAGTTAGGTGTTAGGTTGTACATTTTGTCCAATTTGTCTGGAGGAAAATAGAACCTCAATGTTTATGGTATTATTGCATTGTGCAAACTTAACCAATTTTGTAGCTAACCTAACAATCTTATATGAACATTTTTCTAAACGCCTGGAAATATTCAGATGCTCTTGGTTCCCAAAGCATCACACTCTTATAGGTTCCCTCATTAGTAAATTAATAGATTTTTGATGTGTGCCTAAAGTTGTATGAAAGTCATGTTTTTCACTTTTAAAGTTATACTTTGGAAAAATCAAAATTCAGTTTTCAAAGAAAAGTAGGTTTCATTAAGGTCCTTGGCAATTTTATTATCCTCCAAATATTTGAAAAAGTAACTGAATAAAGACCTAATTTCAGGTCTTAGACCTGAACTCTATGGACTATAATAAGTTTAGAAATATTCATCCCATACAGTATATATATGTTCCTAAACCACCGATTGCCTCATATGAGCAAGGTTCAGGAGTGTTAGACACAGCCTTTTCACTATGTAAATGCATTCATTATTTAGCTGTCACAAACTGGGATCTATTCTTTCTGT
The DNA here is from genome assembly GCA_004024625.1 of Mellivora capensis. Lineage (NCBI taxonomy): Eukaryota > Metazoa > Chordata > Mammalia > Carnivora > Mustelidae > Mellivora > Mellivora capensis. The sequence goes on along the minus strand of PISX010023912.1, from coordinate 12,215 downwards.
TTTGCAGAGACCAGTAAAGGTAAGTGTATTCTCAGCACTCTTGGCTCTGCTGTAAAGATTTGAAGGTTACCAGTGTTCAGAAACCCCTTCTACTCGTGTCTAAGGTGCTGATTCCTCATGTTCTAATTCAGAGAAAGATCATACTTTTCTCATTTAAGTATTCCCAATGGTCCCTTTGAGATGAGAAAATGTTATGCTTTTGACTTTGAAACAGGACTTGGACACTGTGAAATCATGTGGGTCCTTTGCAAATAACATAACAACTCTGTAAAAAAAAAAAAAAAAAGTGCAGGTATTCAATAATGTCCACAGAAAAGAAATAAGAATTTTCAGCAGCTTATGAATAGTATGGACCCAAATTTGATTTTAGATGGTACTCTCATGCAATGAAAAAATGTGTTGATATAGCTGATTTTGGTTAAAAACCAAAAATGTCCCCCAAAAAGCTGTCTTATATAAGAAAATCAACCACTTTAATTTTTACTTCTCAGCCAGCTCTTCTAACATATTAGTTTTCATCTTAAATCATATGTAAAATTATTTTTACAGTGTCTGGGGCTTTGCTTTATTTTAATATTTTGTAGTATCCAACTTGGAATAGAGCAATACTGATGAATAATCATTCACAATCTAGTTATTCTGGAGACCTTGTATGACCAAACAGCAGTAAGGTGAGTTCAAAAGGAGAAGCAGAAAAACTAATATTGGCATCCTGGAAGAAATTAAGTTCTAGAACAGTGTTTCCCAAGGTGTCCTCAGTGAAATTCCAGTTTCCCAGATGGTCCAAGAAAAGAAAAAAGAGAGTTACATGGTCAAAATTAAGATTTTGAAACTTAAACATCTGCTCCTTGAACAACATGGCTTTGAACTGCATGGGTCCACTTACATACAGATTTTTGTTTTATAAATATAGTACTATAAATGTATTTTCTCTTCCTTATGATTTTCTTAATAGCATTCCTTTTTCTAGCTTACTCTGTTGTAAGAAGCATGTAGTACACATAACATACAAAATCCATGTTAATTGACTATGTTATCAGGAAGGCTTCCAGTAAACAATAGGCTGTTATAAAGATTCGGGGAGAAAAAAGCTATTTGTGGGTTTTCAACTGTGTGGAGGTCTGTGCTCCTGACCTTCATGTTGTTCAAGGGCCAACTGTATATTATAAATTCATAATGCACATTAGGCAGCAAAAAAAAGTGTTTCTCTTTTTTTCATAACTTTTTAACCTTTTTTTAAAGTTTTTATTTAAATTCTAATTAATTTACATAGTGTTATATTAGTTTCAGGTGTACAATATAATATTCAACCCTTCCATACAACAGCTGCTTCTCATCATGGACAAGTGCATTCCTTAATCCTCATCACCTATTTCACCCACTCCCCCACCCTCTACCCTCTGGTAACCATCAGATTGTCTTCCATAGTTGAGAGTCTGATTCTTGGTTTCTCTCTCTCTCTTTTTCCCTCTTTGTTCGTTTGTTTTGTTTCTTAAATTCCACATATGAGCGAAATTGTATGGTATTTCACTTTCTCTGACTGACTTATTTCTCTTAGCATAATGCTCCCTAGTTCCATCCACATCTTTGCAAATAACAAGATTTCACTCTTTGTTATGGCTGAGTAATATGCCATTGTATATGTATATATATACCATATCTTCTTTATCCATTCATCAGTCGATGGATACTTGGGCTCTTCCCACATTTGGCTATTGTAGATAATTCTGCTATAAACATAAGGATGTATGTATTCCTGTGAATTAGTATTTTTGTATCCTTTGGATTGATACCTAGTAGTGAAATTACTAGGTCATAAGGTAGTACTACTTTTTTTAAAGATATTTATTTATTTATTTGACAGAGAGAGACACAGTGAAAGAGGGAACACAAGCAGGGGGAGTGGGAAAGGGAGAAGCAGGCTCCCCGCCCAGCAGAGAGCTGAATTCGGTGCTCCATCTCGGGACCCCTGGATCATGACCAGAGCCAAAGGCAGATGCTTAATGACTGAGCCACCAAGGTGCTCCAAGGTAGTACTATTTTTTAACTTTTTTGAGGAAACTCCATACTATTTCCCTAAGTAGTTGTACCAGCTTGCAAAAAAGCTATTTCTTCTTTTTAACCAATATTTCTCGAACTCATTGAAGACCCAACAGCTTTTTTGTTCAATGTATTATCCATTAACATTACCTTGAACTAGGAATTTTGAGAAAAGATTTCCTAAGTATATCAGGGAAAGGCCACAAAACAGATTAACTGGTATAATTATTCACTGAACAGATAAATGAATGAACCAATGATACTGCATGCTTGCCACTACCCATAGCTATGAACAAGATGGACAACACCCCTGTCATCAAAATCATTTCAGAGTCAATGTGTATATATGTATGTCTACATGTATATAACATACAATGTATATATGTATGACCTTGTTTTTTAAATGGAACAAGGGGAAATGAAGAAGCAGGATTTGAACATGGCTAATTCGTTTACAAGTCAGAAGTTTCAATGTTTTACTTTTTCTATCAGTGCTCTTAAAACCCATATCTGAATTTCAGATTTAATAACAATAGCCTCTTTATTATAATTAAAAAAAATTTAATTCTAGTGTACTGGCTTGCTATATACAAAATATAAAGCGATATCATAGTGATCAAGAAGGAAATTTCTAGAGTTGCCAGTGTTTAAGATCTGCCACCTAGTAGTAGTTGGAACTCAGACAACCACTCCATGCCTCAGTTTCCTCATGGACTATAATAAGTAAATGAAGACAATGAAGGCAATAATGACCTATATCATGTGTCCTAGTGGAGATTAAATGATATGACTGAAAACAACAAAAAAGTCTAGTAGATGCTCTTTTCATCATCATTTTCATCTTTATTATAATAACTAAGAATATATAAACTTGAATGTTGGAACAGGATGAACAAACTGCTGTGCTTAGTAGTAGGTTTACAGATGGTATTTTCTTTCTATTTTCCATAATGCCACAGTGTTTAATAGGTTTTTTAAAAGAACAATAAAAATGAAAACTTTACTAAATGTAGATGGGCTGCTCTTAAAATGAAAAGAGTTCCATCCAGAATGGCTTTGTGCTCACTTTACAACCCTTTGATTTAAAATACTCACACATCCCTGGAGAAACATTCAGTTCTGAGAAATCACTTTCTGCTAGACACTGTGGCAGGGAGCCAGCATATTTACAATGCCAGGAAGTCAACAGAGTTGCCTGCTCTACTGGCCTGGACACTGTGACTTGTAGTTTCCTGTCAAGACTCTTGGGAATGACCGAGCTTCCCTGTGGAAAGAGAAGACTCTCATCTGAAAAGATAATTTTCCAGAAAGAATACTCTCCTGACTTCTTGTCCCCTAATCCTTTCTCTTACCTCCCCCCCAACATCTGGGCCTGTGATTAGAGGGCCCTCATTATCCAAGTGATTAATGTCTGAGTTCCTGAAGATTCAAAGATGCCTGACAAAGCAAAGCCATGATAGCAAAAATACAAACTGATGGCCAATTGGTTGTGATGCTGTCTCCATTCAAATATCTCTCCCTAATTAATGTTCGCATATAGCAAGTCGACTGTTCTCTAACAATCTTCTTCTGATTCACCTGACAATAGAACAGAGATATAGGGGAAGCTGATTCTAAGTGAAATTTCAAGATCTCAAGAAGTCCCTGGAAATGATGTCAGGGAATGGCTTGAATTGCATTCAAAACCAGTGACAAGTGAATTTTTGTCAGTAACAACCAAAGAATATAAAATTGACAAAGATGGTGACATTACCAGTAAATATTTGTGTAATGAAATGAATGAGTGAATATTTAACTTCATTTTTCTGAAGATAATTCTCTATTTACCCCCTTACTTTTTCTATTTACTTTGAAATCCTAGTTTCTGTTTTAAGTTATTCATTGTAAGTGAACCTTGTCCAAGACAAGTTATCTTCAGGTAATGAGGCTTTCCTGTATTAAACATTCCTTCCTTTGCCGTACAGGGATAACAAAGAGATTTCATGCCACTATGCAAGGTTGATGGTACTGGCTGCCCAGAACTTTGTTTATTTCTGAGGTATAGTCCCAGTCCAGCCCGAAAGAGCAATGGGATTATTGTTTGCTACAGAAAAGAATGGGAGCATTATAGTGGAATTAATGACCTAAAGCACCCTATTAAAACATAAATCTGAGTGCGCCTGGGTGGCTCAGTTGCTTAAAACATAAATGTGGGGCGGGGGGTGGACACATTTCATCATTAAAACCTTGCCTTGAGTTAATTTTTAGGTAACAAAATACATCCTTCTTATTGATGTGATTCTTAGGAGTCTCAGAAGTTATCTGGTCTAATTGTTTTTCAATCCTATAGTTGTGCTAGGACAATCCCAAACACTACCTGAGACCCTCAGGGGCAAGAAATTCACACCTCACAAAGTCCTTTACTGGACTCCTCTAATTCTTGAAAAAAAAAAAAAAAATCCCACTTGAGTTCTGCCCTGTTTCTTATTACCTGTGACTGAATGACTCTAAAAATTGATCTGCTCTATCTTCTGGTCCCCTGGTCAAATATTCCCCTTCCTTCAATAGATTCTCCTATGGCATGACTTAGAATCCCTTCAACATCTCTCTTGGTTGTGTAGCACCGGATAAACTGTGATAATGTCCTCTGAAAGTACAACCCCTATGCTGGACATATGACTCCAGGTGAAGTTTGTTCAGTGAAGAGTGAAATTGAGTTTGTTACCTCCTTTATTTTACCATTACACTCTCTGCATGTGGCTCAAGATCATTGTGAGTGGTCTGGGGGAGTTGCACAATACCAGAGATTCAGATTGTTGGAGTCAACTCCTGCTCCAGATCCACACCAGTGCCATCCAGAAGGAGAGCAATTGGTTTGTTGAACCAAGTTCCAACTTTGCATATTCATTTGAAACTCTATGTTATTTTATCTGACATTTCATGATACTAAGTTCAATCTTTCAAGTATTATAGAATATATATTTTAGCAAAAATTATGTTGGGTATCCCTCCCAGTTTAATGTAGTCAGTATTCTGTGGATACAATCCTTCCAAAAACTTGGAGGATACTATAAACATATTTTTATTCAATGAATATTTTTTAAAATATTTTATTTATTTATTTGACAGAGAGATAGAGAGAGAGCACAAGTAGGCAGAGTAGAAGGTGGAGGGAGAAGCAGACATCCCCCCCCCCCACCAAGTGGGGGCCGATTCCAGGGCCCTGGGACCATGACCTGAGCCAAAGGCAGAAGCTTTAACAGACTGAGCCACCCACGCACCTCTCAATGCATAATGTTTAAAAATTATATAAATCAGGGAAGGTGTATTAAATAATTAATACATTAAAACTTAGAATATTAAAATTATTTTACTTTAGGGAAGATAGGTAGAAAAAAGAAGAATTGAGAAAAAAAGGCTTGGGCCAAATTTTGGGGTGCTGCTAGGATGAAAGACAGAAAAGTGGGGGCCCTGGGGTTACCAGGTAAGAGCTTCAAGGCACAAATCACTTCAAGGTCAGTGACATTTCTATCCTCTTCAGTACTATCTTCTTCCAGCAAAGTGGTATAGCTGAAGCTCTGGTCGAACACAGATAGCAAATTAATGAGTCATCCAGTTAAGAAGGACAACCTCACACTTGCTTGGGTCGCATAAGCAGAACATATCCAAGATATCTGGGGCTCACTCTCCAGTGCCTTCTTTGTTCTAGGAAGCAGAAAGGGTATTTTCCCCTCCATTATTCCTTCTATACCTTCAAAGAGAAGTTTCTAAGAGTTTCTCTCTCCTCCATGGTTCTATTAAATTTCTTTTCTGTTTTTAAGTCTTAATAAACATCCTTTCTTTATACAAGGTCTCTGAGCTTTGGCCCATGTAAACATGCCTACATTTCAACTGGTAACCACCTTATATAAATACCTTTGCTCATGACATTATTTGACATCTCTTTAAAATTCCCAGCTCATAGGCATTGTTTTGGTTATCTGTTATTTTCATGACTTAAAACAATCATTTTATTTTGCTCTTAATTTTGAGAGTCAGGAATTTTTGAGGAGTTCACCTGGGCCATTCATCTGTGATCTGTGTGGTGTCAGGCTGAAGCAGTTGGGGCTAGAGGACTGCTTTTCAAAATGGCTTCTTTGCTCACATAGCCAATAACTCAAGGCTGCTTGACTCCCTCTCCACATGGCATCTCATCCTTCAGAGCCTCACTGTGTGGCTTGAACTTCTCATAGCATAGTAGTCTGTGGGCAGTCCATCTTCTTACATGGCAGAAGCTGCTGATTCACTTAAAGGTTTGGCCAGGATGGCTAAGATGGCATAATATCACTTCTGCCATACTCTGTTGGTCAAAGGCAGATACAAGTCAGAGGAGATTCAAGGGCAGGATAATAGACAACCTCCTAATGGTGGAGTGTCAAAGAACAAAGAATTTGTAACCATCTTTAATCTACCACAGACAATAACAGCAGATAGTTATAATTTTCATCTCAACAAACCATTAATCTATACTTCTTAGACATATATAGAGAGAGGTGGCTATTAAGAAGATAGGTGAGATTTCTGGTATCTTCAAGGAACAAAAAGTGTGGATACTTAATTTAGCTAATTCAAGCAACAGTCCTTGACAGTGTTGTCTCTACACCCTGGCATGATGTGACTATGAGGTATGTTGTAGCTTGCAAGTCATATGTCAAATGTTGACATTTGTGAGTAATTCAATTTCTAAATAATAAATTAGACCTGATCCAAGTTTTTTCTGCAACATCACTCTCTTACATGCATTCCTAACTGCATTCTTCAGTGGAGATTAAGTGGGAGACTTGTTGCAGCTTTTCCACTAGGAACTGCTCGTAACCCTGGCACACTGATGGGGAAATTCCATACCCCAGCTATCATCCATCTTGTATGGCTTGGAGGAGAGAAAAAAAGATTAAGAACTCCTAGTTTAAAGCATGTTGCTAATAAAGCCACTATTTGCTAGCTAGATAAGAACTGGATAATATCCAAACATGAAGCAATTGTGACCTTTATTTTGCTCAGTCGTAGTACAAAAAAAATCTTATAGTGTTGTCTTCCCTTTTATCTTTGACCTTGCCCTTCTCCTTTATTCTTTTCTCTCTCCTCCCCCCAGCTCTCTCCCTAATAGGCTCACAAATGTGGGCTCATGAAACTTAGTAAAATGTATCAGCTACCAATTATACTGGTAATATAACTCAAAGTCAGACTTTGCTGAGGTTGGGCAGGAATACTGTTTACTGGTACTTAAAACAGCAGATGTATTTATAGATCCAAAAGCATAATGTCTCACTCCACAACTATTTCTAAATACTAAGCGCATATTAGCATAAAATAAAATTTGCCCTTATCACTTCCTTGAGACAATGACTTAGCTCCATCTTCCACGGACGTTAGAGCTCATCATATGTAGGTGGTTTACACACATCCAGAGAGAGCCACATTCCCTTGGGCCCAGAAGCAGTCAGGCCTGCTGCATTTCTATATTTGGTATCAGTCCCTCAGAACAGGATTCAACGCAGGTCACTGCTGGACCTGTTGTCACTGGCTTTGATTTTGCAAAGAACCCAACTAACTTCTTAATGGTCCTCAAAAAATCAATACAATTCATGGGTAATATTGTGATTTTCAACCAAAATAGTAAATATACAGTCCTAGAACCAGTAGGACATGGATTATGCCACGAAACTGATCTGGTATAGTCAATGTAATGAGCAAAAATAGAATATCCAGAATCAAGCTACAAAGACAGATGAATTTTAAAATGTATATCACCCATCAGAGGTAGTTTTTATCAACAAACTTTGAAAGCTTAAATGCCTTGAGAGAGGCATAATATAGAAGAAAATACAAACAGGGAGTTCTGGGTCCTGGAAGCTGCCTCAGTTCTACCATTTACAGATTCACCCTATACAGTAAATAGCTAAACTTTTCAGGACTTCAGTGTCTTAAATTATAAGGCAGATAAATTTGATGGGTTTTAGTGGCTTTCCTAGTTTTAAAATTCTGTGGTTATTGGGAAATGTAAAAATAAATTTGCATGAGCCATTTTTATGAGGAAGAAAGGAAGGAAGGAAAAGAGAGAAAGGATAGAAGGGAGGAAGGAAAGAAAAAAAAGGAGGGAGAAAGAAAAGATGTGTATATTTAGGGACAAAAACTTTGAAGTTAAAATCTTACCTAGAGAATGACCACATCAACATAATAAATGACTTAATGAAAGTGGTTAAGGGCTGACCCAGGGTTAAGACTTTGAATATATGGTATTACAATACTACTGGGTGGGTAGATTGGCTTCTGTGGGCTAACCTGGCTATGACTCCACCATTCATGAAGTTACTTCTATGGGAGAAAGCTGAAGGGAAGTGAGATGATGTCTCTGTCTCCCCCTCCAGCACCCCCATTATAATCACTGAAGGTCTGGAAGTAGACATGGAGGAAGGGAAGTGTTTGGAGGCTACTGAAGTCACAGAGAAGGCTCAGATGGAGAAAAAATAAAGACTACAAGAAGTATCAAAGGAAGTGAGGAAAGAAATGATTAAAAAAATATGCATAAATATTAAGAAGCAATGGGGTTATCTGATTTCCAGTCAGGCCCTGAAATTCTCTCAACTGCCTGGTTCCTAGGCCATTTCACATCCTAACGATCCCCTTACCTATTTGTTATCTACCTTCTTCCTACCATCATGAGAAATGACACAGTGGAAGAAGATTCATTTCATATTCTCTGGAATGAACACTACCAATGATCAATGAAATGCTCATAAGAACAGTATTACAATCTGGGATCTGTCTTGTACCATTCCTGAGTGGGCAGGGATATTTTCTTGTGCTATATATTATCAAGTACTGGGTTGGGAATTTCATGTGCACAATCCTCAAATTGAGGGAGACCTTGTCACAGCGTCATAGGGGGCTGATTCCAGACTACATTTTCCAGTCTATTTACCACATTGTCTTGAGCTCTCATCACTCACTCATCAGCTCCCTTCCTTGGCCTATAGCCCAGCTACATTTTAATTCAAGAACTTTAGCTTGCTTTTTTTTTTTTTTAACTTTTCCAACATATACAAAAGTAGCAAGACTAGTATGATAAACTCCATATGCCTATCACCAAGCTATCCTAATTATCAGTATTCAGCCATTCTTTTGTCAGATTCTGTCTCCTCCAACATATCATTCAAACATTTAATTGGTAAGACAAAGCTGAGTTTATTCTTACCTGATAGGGAGAATACTACCTTTCCAGGGACCTAATATCTTCTTAAAGTAAGAATGGGAAAGTTGGGATATTTTTGAGATTGTAGAGTGTGGTTTAAGGTAGATCATTCAATGGGGGAGTATGAAAGGATTAAGGATCATGATGTGATACTTTATGATCCATGGATACAGCACAGTGAAAATTTGACAGGAAGGGTGCAAAGAGTCTTGGGGTATAAACAGTGGTTTTATGCTATCTATTGAAAAGTTAAGTAGTTTGATGTTCATTTAAATGGACTTATGTGAAGTTCCTGAAACAAACAATAAATATATTTGCAACTTTTATCTTCCTGGGCAAGAGTACACTGCAATAGTAAAATCAAATTGATAAGGCAGTGGAATAATAAAGTTATATTGGTAAATCTGCTGAATAGTAAAGTCATGTTAGTGTACACAATAAGTTCTGTGGGTGTATGTCTTCTGAGTTCCTGTGTCATCGAGCCCCCATTCACTTTTATTATTTTTATTTGTCAGAGTACTTTAAATTATTGCTTATTGTTTAAGGTTGCCAAATGGTATCCCACTCAGATACACAGTCTGTAATTAGGTCAAATCTTGAATAACAAAAACACTCATATACATGCAATTAAATTTTTTTTTTATTTAATTGTTCTGTTCTTTGATTTATCAAGATAGCCAAGGAACTAACTCTCAGGCTAGGAGTTCACTATCACACTCATGGAATAAAAAAAAATGTCAAGGATTATCCAGAATCTCAAAGAGCTCTAAATAGAAATCATTGCCTTATGGGGCCAATAGCCATCTAACCCATGATAACAAGAGCAGAGAACCCCAAGTACAAATTCAATGTGGGCTTTGTGGGGAGTGTACTGGGTGAAGTCATCTCCTTTTTGGTAAATTATGCCATTCTTCTAAAGGAAATGTATCATGGCTTTGGACATCTACTTCTTTGAGGTTCTGTAAAAATCTAACTGTATTTAGGCTACCAACATTATTTGAGCACATTTTAGTGCAGGGAAAGGAGGGGCTACACAGAAAGGAAAAGCCATCTCTGGGTTTTTGGGGAAAGCCTGATTTAGCGGAAAAATGATAATATTTGGAGCCAGATCTGGATAGGAATCTTGAAGAAATTGCTTAACATCTAATTTTTTAATGTTTCTAAGTCTTAAATTCTACTATAAACAATCTTGCAAGCTTTTAAGGATGGGAAGAAATAATACCATATAGAGAATGGCATCTAGAATTCAATATTTTAATTGCAATCTCTGCCTTTGAGGAGACTGTTAAAGGCCAAGAATAGGAGTCAAGGCCAGCAGGTTGCACTGGGGTCTGATCTTCTAAGGCCTGTGACGTCATGCCCGACTGTGTCCTATGCATTGGCGAACACTTCTGAGTGGGATCCTGGTTTGAATAGAGCCACCCTTCAGGAGTCCGAATTTCCAGCTAGTGTCTCAGTGACTCAGGCAAGAAGAGTCTGTATGCCCGGCTGTGTTTTAAAGGACTGTTAGTCAACACTTGTTGACACATGGATCCTCAGGACCTGGTGTTCAGCACTGACTGTGTGTGACCAACAGTTAAACCTTCACTCCTGCCTCCAACATTCCTTTAGCCTCAGGGCAACACTCCTCCACATCTCTTGCTTTGCATTCTCAAAAAGAAAAGTGACTGTGCCCAAAAGCCAGAGTAGTTTGAGTGTTTTTCAAAGATACTACTCCAGAGTATATGGAGGATTTGAATGACAGAAGAGCCTGAGTATGGGGAAAAGACCAATCAGTTACTTTGTGAATCCTTCAGGTCAGAGAGCTTGAATGCATTAGACTCACACACCACAAAGTATTTCCCCTAGTGCTGAACACTCATTTTGTCTGTCTTCTTTCCTACATATAGTTCTAGAGACAATTGCAAATTAGTGAGGCATAAACAGCTGAGGAATATTTTGCAATATGAAACATTCAAATAACTTAGACACAGATCAGGCTGAACCATATAAAACTGGCATATAAAATTGCTCCTTTTTGGGTAGATTAACCTGCATGATTCAAATACACAGACACACATATATCTAAAGACATACATGCAGGAAGCATGATAGCAATTTTATGTATTACCGTGTGGATCTAAAATTGCTTTAAGACAGGGTGAAAATTAAGAAATAATGAAATTAAAGTATTTTGTAATATTTTCTATGATCATTTTTTCCATATGCAATCCTGTTATAATGTTTGAACATGGTATGTAAACTTATGACTTTGATATATGTAAAGTTGGTGATTATTTCCAAATTGAAACATTGCTTTAAGCATTTTTTTTTAACAAATCCACTTACTATTGTTTTAGGGGAATGAAGTTTCTTTGAAATGAAATTAATAAAAGCTATCTGAAAACCACAATAACTCACAAAGATGGCATTGCTGAGAATAGGCCACATATTCTTTGCAAATTCTGATTATAACAACATAAGCATTTGTTTTGGTCAAATAAAAGCAAGAAACAAATTTTATGGTATAAATATAAAAAATAAGCTGTAAATGTTATAGATCTTTATTTTACTACTCCTTCAAACATGACTAGCCCATTCAAAGAACAGCCATATATGTGAGAAAATAATTGAATTCCATCACCTTTGATAGTTTGCTAAATTTAATTCTATTAAAACTATAGCTTAAATCAGACAACAAAGAAAATAAAAGTTATCCAAACTGGCAAGGAAGAAGTCAAACTCTCTCTCTTCGCAGATGACGTGATACTTTATATAGAAAACCCAAAAGACTCCACCCCCAAACTACTAGAACTCATACAGCAATTCAGTAACGTGGCAGGATACAAAGTCAATGTACAGAAATCAGTGGCTTTCTTATACACTAACAATGAAAATACAGAAAGGGAAATTAGAGAATCGATTCCATTTACTAAAGCACCAAGAACCATAAGATACCTGGGAATAAACCTAACCAAAGAGGTAA
>PISX010023911.1:0-28677 GCA_004024625.1 Mellivora capensis | reverse complement strand
TTTTCTTCTTTTTCTGCCCCCCTAGTCCCCCATGTTGCATCTCCACTTCCTCATATCAGGGAGATCATATGATAGTTGTCTTTCTCTGACTGACTTATTTCACTAAGCATGATACCCTCTAGTTCCATCCACGTCGTTGCGAATGGCAAGATTTCATTTCTTTTGATGGCTGCATAGTATTCCATCGTGTATATATACCGCAAGGTTTTAAAAGCAATTACGCACCCTGTCCAGAGAGAAACCATCTTGGTTGTGCGTCTATAGGAAAAACCACCCACTCATTTATGTGCTCATAAGCTCAGCAAAATGATTTCTTCTCAGGCCTAACTCTTCGAAAGTAGAATCAGCTTAAGGGCAAGATGTCTAACTTTCACTTCTGTGTCCCTCACCTTACCAAGCAATGCTTTGCATAAAGGAGGCCCTCAAAAAAGGATAAAGAGATAGACACCTGGATGGCTCAGTCAGTTAAGCATCTGCCTTCAGCTCAGGTCATGATCCCAGGGTCCTGGGATCGAGCCCCACACCGGGCTCCCTCCTCGACAGGAAGCCTTCTTCTCCCTCTCCTGCTCTCTCTCTCTCTCTTTGTAAAAAAACAAAAAACAAAAAACAAACAAACAAAAAAAAACTTCAAAAAAAAAAAAAAAGGGTAAAGAGACATATGACTGTAAAAGGAAAGCTAATATAGCTGAATCCCCAGACAGCAGCAAGGGTGACATTTTCATGGCCACAGAGACCCGATAAACAGCTAAGAGATAGGGAGAGCACATGGATATTACTGGGAAACCCTCTGTGTGACCCCAATATCTGTACACCTCTAATTTCTCTGCCAAGGAATTTAATGCATTTAAGCCATCTCAGAAGCAAAATTCCCATACTCAAGGTAGAACTGGGACATGATTTAACCCCATTAGTTTTTCAATTACGGGGACTAGGATGAAGCTTGGTTTTGTCACCGGACACCAACTAACTCACTCCATTTAGCACCACCTAGAAGTTGCCTTTTTTTCTTTTTTCGCATAAAAGATTGTGAAACTTAATAAGGTCTAGATGGAAACGCAGCTCCTGGCACCATATCTTCCCTCATTTCCTGGATCTTATGTAAAATCAAATATTACCTCCTCCCTCCTTTGGCTATTCGATAACCAATCTACTCCAGGTCTAAGAGTTCATGGTCAAAAGCACCAGAAGGAAACATTAAGACAATTTATCCCTCCCATGAGTTACAAGGGGTGGAAAAGCTTCTGGGACACACACATCCACACCTCCAAGTAAAACGATGACAAAGGGTGGTGGAACTGGAGAAGGTTTCATAGCAGATGAATCCTCCATTCCCTTTGTCATATAATGTCAAACCGCAGGCCACACCTGAACTCCGTACTCCCAGGCCTCAGAGAGCGGGGCAACACAGAAGACAGCAGTAGGTAAACCCTACTTCAAAACCACCCCAACCCAGAGCCCAAATCATGAAGCACTAGAGCAAAGCAGAAGTAGGCAGAGATAGGCTACAATACAGGCCTGAAGCTTAGGGAGAAAAAAGCTAGAAGTGCCTTTAAGAAAGCACCCCACCATGTCGTGGCAAAAAGGAAAGTCAACGCAAGCCATTGGCCCTCCCTGAAAAAATTAGCAGGTACTCGTATCTTTGCACTTATATCCACTGTTCCAAAGCCTTCCATTTTATTCAAGATCCACATTCTGGGCAAGGTGTGCTCAGTACTGCGGAAAGGTAGAGCTAAGCAGCGAGACAATAAATCATCATCCTTGCAGAACTCAAGATTTATAAACTCCTTTCACATCCGTGTTAGCTGCTCCTTGTATCAGCTGGTGACAGGGATAGAAGTTTTTACCACCCCCGCTTGCCAGACAATATAGAGAACATCCAAAAATGTACAGCGGCCTAGGACCAGATTTAGGATTTCTGACTGAAGGGACAGAGGTCTTCCCATGGAACCCCAGTGAGTGACACACATTAGACGCACCTGGGGCGCTGGCATTCTCCCGTGCTACCACCTATCCTCAGGACCCCACACCAACTGCTGAACTTCTCTGAGTTGGCTGGTTCCTTCTATCAGCATTGCCCAGAGACAGCTCTGAGGCAGCCATTTCTGTGGTATGAGGCCCATGGGGTCAAAAAAGACTGCCGTCTCTCTTGGAGATTCACGACACGTGTGCTTTCCAGGGAAGCCTCTGAGTCGTCTCACAGTTAAGAAGCCTGTTCAACCCCAAATCTCCTACATTTCAAACAGGACAGCCTTTCTTTCTGAACATCTGCTCATGGCATCATTATTTCTATGGTGTCTGTCAGCCTCCAAATTCTAGGTTCCATTTCTCCCTCAGCAGCTTTGTTCATCTGCTGTGACCCGCCCCACCCCACCCTGTGCTGTACCTTGAGGGCAGGCATAGTCAGCCAGGCACAGGATGGGGACACGCAGCCGACACCCCTGGAGAGGTGAAAGAGGACAAAACACGCTGACAGATCTTCTCACTTTCGCACTTTTCCCTGAACATTTGTGCAATCTCAGAGAAGAGTAGGATTTTCCCCCAAATTCTCCCTGTGCTAGAAATTGAGGGCAAAAGTCCCAAGTTAATCTTTCACCTTATACACTGGGGAATGGTTGGAAAGGGATATCCAAAGGGATAGCCAAGATGACAAAGAAAGTTGGGGGGGGGGGTGCCGTGATTGAAACTCCACCACCAGGTGTGGTCAAGTGAAAGAGAAAGCTATAGTTGGAAGGGTGCCTCTGGCCCTCACGGGACTGAGGGGTGTTCTCGGGGAGCAACTTTTTTTAAAAGTCGTGGCACACTTAGGGTTAATTACTTATGAAAGCTGAAGAAATGTCATAGAGTAGCTGCATTTTTCTAGTGGTATTTCTACCTTTGGATCTAACTTAACTTCTCACATGCAAGATCCTATAACATGAAGCAATTACTGTCCCTTTTTTTAGGGTGTGATACAGTATGGTGGTGATGCTGAGGAAAAAAATCCTTTTATCTTTTAGAGATTCAAACAGAACTATTCATGGTTGAAATGATAGGAAGTCTGCAGCCTTCTTCAAAGTAATGTCGCTGGGCACGAATGGAAGCCAAAGTGGGTACAGCCAGACGAAGACAGACCATGACAATAAATTGCTGAAGTTGGGTGATGGGGACCTGGGGGCTCATTATGCCATTCTCTTTATTTTTATACATGCTGAAACTTTCCAGAATAAAGATATTTAAAGGATTCTATTCCCAATAACGTCTGCTCTTGACCCAAAGTAATATTAAGTTGTACAGAGCCCCTGAAGGAACTAAGGAACACCAAAGCTCAAGGGACAGAAGGAAAAAAAACAGAAAAACAGGACTTTCCCCCAAATGAAAAACAATTGTGCTTCAAAGGGCACCATCGAGAAAGTAAGACAAAACAAAACAAAAACCACCGATAGGGAAAAATATTTGATAATCATTTATCTGATAAAGGACTCATAAAGGCTTCTTAATGTGAGATTCCTCAGAGGCTTTCCTAGAAAGCACACGCATCATGCGCCCCGGAGAGACGGCAGCTTTCTTTGACCACATGGGCCTCTTATCGCAGAAATGGCTGCGTCAAAGCCATCTCTGGGCGATGCTGATAGAAGGAACCAGCCATTACAGAGCAGTTAAGCAATTGGGGCTCCAAGGTCATGAGGAGAGATGGTAACAAGGGAGAAGGCCAGAGCCCCAGTAGAGTCTAGTTGAAAGGGGAAAATCCTCTGAGCAGTCCCTCACTGGGACTCCATGAGAACACTTCTGTCCCTTTAGTCAGATAAAGGACTTTAAAATGGGCAAAGAATTGGAACAGACATTTCTCTAAAGATACACAAATGGCCGCTAAGAGCATGAGATGTTCAACATCAGCAGTCATTAGGGAAATGCAAATCAAAACTACAATGAGATCCTACTTCACACCCATTAGGATGGCCATGATAAAAAAGACAGACAAGAGGGGCACCTGGGTGGTTCAGTGGGTTAAAGCCTCTGCCTTCGGCTTGGGTCGTGATCCCAGGGTACTGGGATCAAGCCCCCCATTGGGCTCTCTGCTCAGCGGGGAGCCTGCTTCTCCCCCCTCCACGACCCCCCCCCCCCGCACCCGCCTGCCTCTCTGCCTACTTGTGATCTGTCAAATAAATAAATAAAATCTTAAAAAAAAAAAAAAAAAAGACAGACAACAACAGGTGTTGGAGAGGATGTAGAGAAATTGGACCCCTCGTAATTGTCAGTGGGGGACATGACATGGCACAACCACTTGGGAAAACAGTCTGGCAATTCCTGAAAAAAAGCAGACAGAGAGTTAACACAGGAACAACAATTCTACTTCGAGGCACAGCCTAAGAAAAATGAACACACATGTCCACACAAACACTTGTCTACCGACGTTCAGAGCATTATTCTTAATAGTCCCAAAGTGGTAACAGCTGAAATGTCTATGAGCTGACCCATCGAATAAAATGCGTTCTGCCCATACAGAAGAATATGAATGGAAAGGGAAAAAGTGCTCACGCCTGCTGAAAACATCCCGCTAAGTGAAAGAAGCCAATCACAAAACACCACACAGTGTTATGATTCTATTTACATGAAGTATTCAGAATGGGAAAATTCAGAGTAGCAGAAAGTAGATGAGTGGTTGACAGGCAACGGGGTTCAGGGGACTCAGGAAGGGAACTACTAATTGATCTAGGGTTGCTTTCTGGGGTGACAAAAATGTTCTGGAATAGACAGGGGTGACAGTGGCCCAATCTTGTGAACATGCTAAAAGCCAGAGAACTGTACACTCTAATGAGGGTGAATTTTATGGTGTGTGAACTGTATCTCAATAAAGCTATCATTATTTTTTTTTTAAAAAGCCTCAGAAACCAACCTCCCCTCAGAACAGGAAGTAGAGTAGACCTCGGCACAGAACGCCATGCGCTGAGAGTGGACAGACCTGCCTGTGGTCTAGCACTGCAGTCAGAATGGACGTCCAGCCACAACTCCCACACCCAAGACAAGACACAACTATTTTGCTGATGATAACCCCACTCTCCCTCACTCAAGAGGGTATGGTGATGTACAGATCAGGATAACTGTATACATTCTAAATTACCTGCTCTGAAAATAAACAATTTCATACTTTATTATTAGAAAACAATAGCTGGAAAAACATCCCCGATCAGACTGCCAAGGCTGGTAATATGGAAAGTGAGTCACATGCCTTCTGGACTAGGAGCTCACTAAAATACACCTTAAATTCTTCCACTGGAAACAGATCTTGGATCAGTCAAGGAATAAGGAAGCCTCAAGGCTTCCCCAAAGCTTTAAAAAAAAACAACAACAGATAATTACACAGGCTAACATTAACCAAGTAATTACTATGTGCGGGCACTGCTCTACGTACTTTGTGAGTAATAACTCAATTAATCCTTACAATAACTCAATTAACCCATACAATAACCCTATAAGCTGGGAGCTATTATCCCATTTTACAGGTGAGGAAACTGAGTCAATTAACTAGCCTAAGGCTATCTGGAGACAGTCTGGCTCCAGAGTCTGCACTCTCAGTGATGATACACTTCCAAGGACTCCTTCTTCTGGGATGACCACCACGGAAGGGTGGCTGGTTAGACCTGTGTGCCACCCAGCAGCTGGCCAACAGCTCCACACCATCTGCCTGACATCTCCCAGGGGCCTACAAACCATCTCCCTCAGCACCTGAGCAGGCACAGCCAGGCTTCCCCACTCCAAGCACACTGTGCATGAATCCTGCTCCCCACCAAGGGGAGCACCGGGGTCGCAAAGACAGGGAGGAGACCGAAAGCTAAGCAAATCAGAGACCTACCTGGCTTTCAAGAAAGAAAACAGAAATGTTCCCCCATGTGCCTGGGTAGAGTCAGAAGGCACATCTTCAAGGATAAGCCGACGGCACAGATGAAGAAATGTTGCTTACACACTGGGGGGAGGGGGGACTGAGCCCCTCGAAAACCCTACTGATGGGGATGTCCACTGACACACTGCTTTGGGAGAGCAATTTAGCACCATCCACCCCAAATGTCAAATGTACACACCCACAAACCCACAATCCCTGGTTTCACTTCTAGGAATCTAGCACAACTGCAGAAAGAAATGCACAGAACAATGTTCACTATAAAACAGCGTGAACTGGTAAAAACTTGGCTATAATGAACGTTCACCTGCAGAGCAGTAGTTAAATAAATCACTGCCTCAAGCAAGAACACACAGATGGGGCTTTTGGTGGTTGTTGTTTTTGTTTTTTTGCTTTGGTTTGGTTTTTGTTTTTGTAACTCTATACTCACTTTTCTTTTTTTTTAAGATTTTATTTATTTATTTGACAGAGATCACAAGTAGGCAGAGAGGCAGGCAGAGAGAGAGGAAGGGAAGCAGGCTGCCTGCCGAGCAGAGAGCCCGATGCAGGGCTCGATCCCAGGACCCTGAAATCATGACCTGAGCTGAAGGCAGAGGCTTTAACCCACTGAGCCACCCAGGCGCCCCTTGTTTCCTCTTCCTGAGGCTTTCCTAAACTTTGTCAACTCTCCTTATGTTTCTCTTACTGATTAATAATCTCATTTCCAAGCTTTTTTTGGGTTTCGATTAATGTTACCCTTTCTTTTCTTTTCTTTTTTCTTTTTTTTCTTTCCTTCCTCCCTTCCTCCTCTCCTCCTCTTTCCTCCTCTCTCTCTCCCTCTCTCTCTCTTTCTTTCTTTAAATAAGTAGGCTCCATGACCAGGGTGGAGCCCAAATGCAGGGCTCGAATTCACAACCCTGAGATCAAGACCTGAGCTGAGATCAAGAGTCCGATGTTCAACTGACTGAGCCACCCAGGCGCCCTAACATGCAGGTATTCTTTTAAAAATCAAAGTATATACGTGATACGGAAAGAACTCTATGAAGTATGAAACAATGCATGTTGTAATGTACTACATATATATTATCCCATTTTTGTTTTAAAAACAAATGAAAAGGAAAGAAAGAACTGTATCCACACTCACAATTTTATGTTTATATATAGGACTTACATATATATATATATATATACTATTACTATACCTATAAGTATTCAGCATAAGCAGAAAACCCACCAAAAACACACACCAAACCACAAACTTTCACTTTTTACTCTAAGCATTTCTTTCTTTTTTTTTTAAATTTTTTTATTTATTTATTTGAGAGAGAGACAGTGAGAGAGAGCATGAGCGAGGAGAAGGTCAGAGGGAGAAGCAGACTCCCCGTGGAGCCAGCAGTCTGACGTGGGACTCGATCCCGGAACTCCGGGATCATGGCCTGAGCCAAAGGCAGTCGTCCAACCAACTGAGCCACCCAGGCGTCCCACTCTAAGCATTTCTGTCTGTATTATATATCACTGTTATAAGCATGTGTTATTTTTGTGTAACTAAAAACTAACGGGAAAAGGTAAAAGGCACCTCAAAGCTCCAAGAAAAGTAGCCATCAGGTGTATGGAAGGAAAAAGAAAAGAAAACCGAAGTGGATCTCATGCCAAATCAGATCCGTACCGGTTTTCTGCTTTCCCCCAACTCCCTGCAGGCACAGCAAGGGGATTTGCATATGTAAAAACAAAGGACCCAAGTAAAAAGAAAGAAGTACACAGGATGAACTTCTCACACTATTCAACTCTACACTCAAATCCCAAACAGCTATAAGGCTCCTCTATCTCAGTGTCAAAAGCCAAATATTAACCCTCTCTCCCAAATAAACCACAAAGAGGGAAAAATAACTTAGATCTGATCAACCAACTAAGTTGTGGTTTTTCTGTTGTTTCTGTGTTTGGTCGGATTTTAATATAGCTGGAGTGAACCACCAGGCCGAATTTCAGATAAGAAAGAGCGAAAGAGCGTTTCAGGGATGCCTGGGTGGCTCAGTTGGTTAAGCAGCTGCCTTTGGCTCAGGTCATGTTCCCAGCGTCCTGGGATCGAGTCCCACATCGGGCTCCTTCCTCGGCAGGGAGCCTGCTTCTCCCTCTGCCTCTGCCTGCCACTCTCTCTGCCTGTGCTCGCTCGCTCTCTCTCCCTCTCTCTCTGACAAATAAATAATTTTTTTAAAAAATTAAAAAAAAAAAAGAAAGAGCGTTTCGGAAATGGCGAACAAAAAAAACACCACATAGGATTTGGAAAAACGTGAATATTTCCTCCATGAACACATGTCTCTGATCTGCAAGGATATGTAGAAACACTGTTACAACGTAAGATCCGTCTTGCTTATTATTTAAAAATCAGGACATGTTTTTCTAGCTCTACTCTAGGATCCACCCTTTCAAGCCACAAATATCCTTGCAACATCTCACATTCACTTTTACCTCTTCCAAAACAAGTTTAAATTAAATTCTTTCAATCACTTAAAATTATGAATCAAAACCAAGCCAAGGCACTTTGAGGGCAATGACGGCACCAGGAACAGATGACCCATCGCTCATCTATTTTCCCACAGAAGAAAGTATGGAAAGAAGAAAGCCAAAAGTAAATAAATCCAAGCTATGGGACTGTAGCTGAGTAAGCGAGAGTCTCCCAAAAATCCAGTCCATGCAAGACTGGTGATCTTCAAGTCTGAGACCATGACCTACTTTAATTCCCACACTGGGAAAGCCCAGAATTCTATCAGCAAGCCACAGAATTCAAACGGATGAGATCTGGTTCCCCTCTCCTTACCTCCCAGGTTGCAATGCTCTGGATTTATTGATATTTCTTTGTTTGTGGTTTCCACATTACATGCAGTTTTTTTACCAGACTTTGCTCCACCTAGTGGAAATACAAAGGATGGTCCAAAAGGGAGGTGCCCATAAGCCAGACCTCTCCCTGTCTGTTGTATGCCACCAAGGAGACAGATCTTGCAAAAACCCACTGTCACTGCTCCCTGTTACTCAGTGGCTACTCTTACTGTCTGTGTGGTTATGGTGGGATCAGGCCCCAGGGGTGCCCACAATTGGGGTTATAGGGCAAAGAATGAACCCACATCATTGCACCACCTGGATCCTGATGGTCCCTCCAGGTCCAACAGGAAAGCAAGAGATGCTCTCAGGTGAACGGATGGCCAGGCATTCAAAGGCATTGGAATTGTTAATCCAAAGTCATCTGAGATACCTACAGTATGCTTAAAGAGTTGCCCACTATATGCCCCAAACCCACAGATGTGCTGCTTCCTGGGGTCTTGAAAGAGGAGACTTCTCCTGAGGTCACACAGCCACCGAGGTCTGGGACAGTCACCCATGGCGACCCTGAGAACACCTCACAATCTCTGTAGGCTGAGTGTGTGACAACAAACCAACGTTCATGGGGCCAAAAATGAGAGTAGAACCAAGACTTGAAATGGGGAAAGGAAAAGGTTCTAAGAATGTGACTCTGTTCAGATCGGTTATGGGGCCATGGGAGACACTGAGAAAAGAAAGTAACTGGCCATCAGGCTTTAAGTGGAGTGAAAACAAACATGGTCTTAAAACGAAACCACAAGGGTGAACCAAAGCAAGAGGAAAGAAAGTTCAAGACAGGGTGAATAAGGGAGGCTCACCTGCTTATTGAACCACAAACTAGAAGAAAGAAAAAAAGTCTTTTTATTTCCAAAATGTTTGATGTTGGCTGGCGAAGCCAGGCTGACTGGCAACATGTTGACAAATCTGAGAGTCCTCAAGATTCAGGATCTTAAGGCTTTCAGCTGTCCCACCTCCAATCTGTTGTCAGAGAGGTTATTTCATACCCTTCACAATGCTCTTCTGTAGGAAGGCTGACCTCAAACCCTGTGATAATCAGCGTGAGCTGATATGGGAAGAGCAGGCACCACTGAACCAGCGTCTGTCCACCTCGGCACCACTGACATTTGGGACCAGACAATTCTTGGTTGTGGGCGGCCATCCTCTGTTATCGGAGGTTTAGCAGCATCCCTGGTCCCGGGCAGTGACCAGCAAAAATGTTTCCAGACACTGATAAATGTCCTCTGGAAGGGGCAGAATTATCCCCAGTCGAGAACAGCTCTAAGCATATAGGTTCACCATTTCCTCTAAGGACAAAATTAAACTCAGATATAGGACAGAAGCAAGGGAGTCACTTTCAAACTCCCCAAATCTCAGCTTCTGAACTTAATCTGAGAGCTGATACTAACTTACCAACAACCAAACGCACACTGAGGACCACGAATAATAACAGCAGAAATAATCATTATTATACTTATCACCATTAAATATATTCCAAGAGCTTTACATAGAGGATGTCTTTTCACCTCAGAGCAAACCTATAAGGTAGGTACTGTTAGTGATCCCATTTTGGAGATGAGGACACTGAGGCACAAAGAGGTTAACAACTTGCTCCGGGATAGTAAGTAGAAGCCAGCTTTGGATCTCAGGTGGTCTGGCCCCAGAGCCCAAGACCTCGCCACTGTGTTGGACTATATCCCACTATTCCCACACCAGAGAGCTCTTAGATCTGCACTATTAAGTAGCCAGTAGCCACATGTAGGTATTTAATTTAAATTAATAAAACGAAATATCATACCAGTCTTAGAAAACAGTCTGGCCGTTCCAAAGTTATCATATGACCCAGCAATTCCACTGTTAGGTATACACCCAGGAGAAATGAAAACTTAAGTCCACACAAAAAACTTGTATATGCATATTCATAGCAGCATTATTCAAAGTAGCCCCAAAGTGGAAAGAACCCAAATGTCCATCACTTGATGAATGGATAAATTAAATGTGGTACATTCACAGGACATGTTAACTGGCTACAAAAAGAAATAAAATGCTGACTCGTGCCATTATGTACAGATACATCAATAGGGACGATTCCCGGAAACATCATGCTGAGTGAGAGAAGCCAGTCACGGACTACCACCTCGTGTATGATTCCATTTATAAGGAATGTCCAGAATGGGCAAATCCACAGGGACAGAAAATAAAGTAGTGGCTGCCAGAGGCTGTGGGGAGTGGGGATGGAATAGGAGGGACTGCTAATGGCTATGGGGCTTCTTTCTGGGGTAATGAAAAACGTACTAAAATTAGATAGTAGGGGTGCCTGGGTGGCTCAGTGGGTTAGACGTCTGACTCTCGATTTCCACTCAGGTCATGATCTCAGGCTCGTGGGATCGAGCCCCACATCAGGCTCTGCACTCAGCGGGGAGTCTGCTTGTCCCTCTCCCTCTGCTCCTCCCCTCACCCCCACTTGCTCTCTCTCTTAAATAAATTCATTAAACCTTAAAAGCAAAAACAAAAAAATAAAATCGGATAGGAGATAGTACACAATTCTGTGACATACTAAAAACCCATTTCACTACACTTTAAAAGGGTGAATCCACTGGCATGTTAATTATGTCTCAATTCAGCTGTTATAAAAAACTAAATGTCAGTAAAAATTCAGTTGCTCATCTATCGTACTCACATGCCAAGTATCAAGAGTCACATGTGGCGAAGTGGCTACCAAAACAGACAGCGTAGATACAGATCATTTCTACTATCACAGAAAGTTCTAGTGGACACACTGCTTGGACGAATGGATAAAAGGCCTCCTTACCACCTAACCACAGTCTACCTTTCAAACATCTACTTCCACCTTCCTCTACACACCCCCATTGGAAGCTTCCACCACAGACTACATACCACCTATAAACACCCTCCATTTTCACTTTTCCAGGCCAGAAGAGACTTGTTTCCCTTCCCAACCTCCAAAGCCTGGTCCAAATGCCTCTTCTGTGAAGCTTTTCCTAAATCTCACTTTCCCCTGGCCAGAGCAGAAACAATTGCTCCCAGTCTCCTTCATTTGCACATCTGTGCCTCTGGGTTAGAAATCACTGTGTGTGCAATCTGTCTTTGCCACCGGATTACCAGCACCTTGAGGACCGGGATTCGGTTACTCATCTGATGGTTCCCAGGGGCCACCTGCGTGACCGCCTGCAGCAGAGCGGACATTTCAGTAGATGTGTGCTGAATTCTGCTGAAAGGATTTACAGAAATTCAAGGTGTGGGTTTGAGACGATTGCTCGCTTTGGTATATAAAACAGACTAAGAAAACGAGGGAAAGGGAATTAAGAGTCTGGACGTTCCATCTCTCGCTATTCTGTGAGAAGAAACGATGGTGATCACACTGAAATGCCATTTTTAAGAAAGAAGAGTGGAGGGGCGCCTGGGTGGCTCAGTGGGTTAAACCTCTGCCTTTGGCTCAGGTCATGATCTCAGGGTCCTGGGATCCAGCCCGGCATTGGGCTCTCTGATCAGCTGGGAGCCTGCTTCCCCCTCTCTCTCTGCCTGCCTCTCTGCCTACTTGTGATCTCTGTCTGTCAAATAAATAAATAAAAATCTTAAAAAAAAAAAAAAAAAAAAGAATGAAAGAAGAGTGGAGTAGAGCTTCTGGACTGAAAACCGGGGCACAGTTGGTGAGTAAGGGGAGGGGGGCACAGGGTACGGTATGGAGGAGCTAGGTAAGATAAAAATATCGGGAATTAAGACCCCTCTTCCACTCAGAGTTTTAAGCATGGCAGAGGAAAGGTACAGACGTGTCTCTAGAGATTAGGCTGGGTGGCTTAACGGAAAAAGACATTTCTTCTAAAATTTTATTTTAAATAACATGGTCAGATTGTTCTAGTTGAATCTAAGAAACAACGGAAAGAAACTATGTATCTCATTCATTATTTAAATAGAAGAGACCAATGTTATGGCCTCACTGGTGAATCCACTACGTTTTCATTCTTTATGGATTTAAGGAATGACATCTGAGTCACAGTGACCTATAGGAGAGTTAAGTCCAAGTTTCCAATCTCAGAAGTGAGCTAGGCTGAGAACTTTCCTGGGCCAGGATGGCAAGAAATGACAGTTCCAGAGGAGAGCTGGTGACAGGGAAAGCAAGCCACTCTGTATTATATAAATACCTGATACCATATATTTCTGATATTAGATGCATATGTATAAAAAGATTGTATTTGACAGAGACATTTCAAGGGAAAAAACAACAACAACACAGTAAATCACCCACACCACGTTCAATACGGAATGAGTACAATGAGTTCCCCTCATTCAGAATTAGCTGGAAGCCCCTTGTTGAAGTAAGGACAGTGAGTACCTGAATGGCAGCCTCTGTCAAAATGGCCTCTGAATTTTTTGTTCTTCCCTGATTTCTACAAGCCAAAAATCAACAAAAATCTAAACAAAACAAAAAGCCAAACTGACTAAACAGTGGTAGATTCAGAGTTAATAATTATATAGTAACTTCCATGCCAAAGGTTAAAATTCAAAACACGAATCTCACTGTAGAATCTAGTATTCCTGGGCAGAAAAAGACAAGGGTATGAGGTGGGGACAGGAGTACTTGGTGTGGGGGTGGTCAGGAAGAGGGAGCCCACTCATTACCAAACTTTCTCTTCTCTGCAGGAACCGTAACCACATAATAGCGACTAGTCAGTGCTAGCATCCATCCAAATGGAACAAAGTACAAAAGCCACCCTGTCCGCCAAATAAGTATTGGAAGTGCCAGAGAAATGATAAGAAAGCAGCCTGTGATCGATAAACTGCAATTGGGACATGACATTGAAGATCCCCTCCCACATCTCTCGCCAACTCCCAGGCTTCCGTGACCTGGCGGCAATCTCCACTTTCCATCCTTCCTCTGATCCGGTTCCCACCGTCAATCTGGAGGCCCACCACTGCTCTTCCATTGGGGCAAAGTATCCACAGGCCCAGGGCACTGACCTCTTAAGGCTCCAATGTTCTCAAATCAACCCTCAGGCCGTGTAATTTACTGGATCTTGAGAATGGCCTTTCTTAACGTAGAAACAGATGCAAAAGGCAAAGTAACGGCTTGTTCTCTATTTTGTTCTGTCAACATCTATACTTTTTTTATGGTTAAGACTGATTTTTTTTTATTTTAGAGAGAGAGTAAGAGTGAGCGTGGGGGGAGAGGGGGAGAAGGGGAGAGAGACTCTCCAGCAGACTCACCGCTGAGTCACATAGGAGCCGGACGCAAGGTTCGATCCCACAACCAGAGCTGAAATCAAGAGCCAGATGCTCAACCGACTGGGCCACCCATGCGCCCCGACATCTATCCTTAAGTTCCCCAGTCCTAAGGGTTCTGACTTTTCCAATAAATAAAGTTTATTTCTCCTGCCAGTTTATGATTTTAACTATGAAAAAGAAGAACCCCAACAAACTCTGGGAGGGTCCCAGCCGTAGAAAAGGGAATATACTGGGCCAGCAAAATGAGCTCTATCCCTCACATGTTATTTCAAATATACATAAATAGATCGGGGAGGGGACACAGGGGATACTTCAACAGATAAATAACAAATCGTGGTAGAGCCATATAGTGAATTTTATTCAGCCACCAAAAAGGAACGAAGTAGTGGTACATGCTACCATGTGGGTGAATCTCAAAAACATTATGTTAAGATAAAGAAGACAGACACAAAATACCACAAATTGTAGAATTCCATTTATATGCACTATCCTGAACAGGTAAATCCAGAGAGACAGAAAACAGACTGGTGGCTGCCAGGAGCTGGGGGAAAGGGAAATCGGGGAGGAACTGCTTAACGGGTACGGGGGTTTCTTTGGAAGTGATGAAAATGTTTTGGAACTAGATGTAGTGGTTGCACAACACTGTGAATGTACCAAACACCACTGAATTGTTCACTTTAAATGGTAAAAGGGTTTTAAACGGATGCTGTTACATGAATTTCATCCCATTTTAAAAACGAACTAATTTCTAAAATAAAGGATACTAGGGGACAAGACAAGATGCATATGTGAAAAGGCAGCCCATAAACTCCTAAGGAAAAGATAAGTATTTTTCCTGGCACTCTGCTTCTACTCTTGATCACAATGCAAAGTTCAAGTGCTAAGCTGTATAGAGTCTGCCATCACGCTGTGTGTGAAGTGAGTGTGTGTGTCTATTCCCTTCTGAAAAGACAGGGAAGAGAACAGAAAGTGAAGAAAATAGAATGGTGAAGCCTTGCCAAATGCAAGGAAAGGAGGGGTGATTCCCCCTACTGCACCCCACCCAACTTGGCACCAGGAGTAACGCTCCCATTAGGGTTTCGAAATGCCAGCCAGAGCTGGAATCAGCACAAGCAAGCTTCTCTGCCTGGATAAAAAGCAAGCCACCCAGCAAGAAAAGCTGGGGTGCTCCATTTGCTGCCCATATTGGCATCAGCACCACCCTTTGCTCAAAAGCTCTAAACTGGCCTAGATCAGCATCAGTGGCTGGCTCTCCCAGGCCAGCCAGCCTAACAGCAAGAGCTTGTTATAGCTCAAGTGTGCCTTCCTCCTGAGGGGTCCCGATCTACTTCATCTCACAGGCCTTCCAAGAGTCCGGCCTCCAACCTCTTGCCTCCAACACATTAAAAAATGGAGCCAAGATGCCCTCCGAACTTCTCCCTGTCCAGCTTGAAATAAATATCCACGCAGCCCCTCCTTCCTCTCAGGCCACCTCAATAACCCACGTACCCCTACCCGCACACACATACACCCTGCATCACTGCCTCGGAGACCTGCTTCACCGGGGGACTCGAATGCGCCCCCCATGTTTCAGCCTCGCACCACTATCCAGTCACAGTCATCCCAGCCGACCTGACCTAACTGCCCTCTCAAAGGGCCCCACACTCGCTGGGCACCGTGCCTCTGCCACTTCCCTGACACCAAAACAGGTGTCCCTCAGCTGAACACCGACGCCCCCTTAGATTCTGTCCACTCCAGGCATGGGAGCCCCTCTCGGGACCCCTCAACTCTTGGCAACAACACTCCTTCAGCCCCTCCAGCCAGGCAGCGACGCCGTCTTCAGCCCCCTCCAGCCAGGCCTCGACGACCCCCAGGCCCCCAGGCTGGCCCGGACGCCCTCTCCCCCTTACCTGCGGGGGTTCAGCCCTGGCTGACAGGGGGCTGGGCAGCGCCTGGAGGAGCAGGAGCGCCATGCCACCCAGGAGCCTTCTCCTCGCCATCCCCCTCCTGCTCCTGCTCTTCCGCCACGGCGCCGCCACCTCCCTCCTCCTCCTCCTCCCTCTCCTCCTCTTCCCTCTTCTTCCTTCTTCCCTTCTTTTCCTGTTTCACTCTCCCCTCCCGCTTCCGGCTCTGCTCCACCCCGCCGCAGCCCAAACACCCTCCCACACACGGGGAAGGCTCTCCAGTTCCAGCGCTTCTTGGGCCCCTGCCCTTCGTACATTGACCAAAATAGCTGTCGATCAAATAGAAGTTCCTCCCCCCATGAAGACGGAAGACCGGAGGGATCCAGCCAATGAAAAGTGGGAGGAAGCCGGGCCATCTTGAGTGCTGCATGGCTGCGTGAAGGCGTCCCACGCCACAGAGAGTGGCGGAAGTAGTCCGATGGGGGGGGCGGGACCATCTGGCTCCAACATTGAAAAATCTAATTCGAGTGCAGCCATCTTGAGTGTGGCGGAAGTACTAGATTTCTACACTTTAGCAAAGAAAGGGAAGGGGTATGGTGATTCTAAAGAGTAATTGGAAAAGAAGTTGTTTTAGAAGGGAACCGGGCGCTCCTTAAGAAAAAAACAACTGCAATCTAAAACTCTTTTGACGTCTTTTATTTGAAGCTCAGCCCTGGGTACCAGCGTCCCTCTTCTTGTCTCAAAGTGCCCGGGTGGTAGCTTAGGTCAATTTGAATTCTCTGAAATAGTACATTTACCTGAGGCACGGTGCTGGGTCGCCCCAAGTTGCAGGAACATAATTATATTGACTCTGCCTCGGAAACAGCTCTGAAATCCTCTCCCATTGTTTCCATCCATGTTCTCATCTTCTTGCTAAATACAAATGGTCTCCCTGCTGGCCCTAGTTGCCAATTCTTCCCTCTAAGTTACTGGGGCATTCCATAGCAAGGATCCTCTATGACCCAAAACCAAACGTCATTGTCTTAAAGCTTTACCTCTTAAAATACTTGAACTACCTACGGAGTATTTAATCCGAACTACTCAATATGGTTCTCTCTTGTGCCCTGATCCCTGCCTACTTCTTTTTTTTTTTTCCTAAGATTTTATTTATTTGACAGAGAGAGATGACAAGTAGGCAGACAGGCAGGCAGAGAGAGAGAAGGGGGGGAAGCGGGGCTCCCTGCTGAACAGAAAGCCAGATGCAGGACTCCATCCTAGGACCCTAAGATCATGACCTGAGCTGAAGCCAGAGGCTTAACCCACTGAGCCACCCAGGCGCCCTGCCTACTTTTTCTCTTTTTTTTTTTTTTTTAAGATTTTATTTATTTATTTGACAGATCACAAGTAGGCAGAGAGGCAGACAGAGAGAGAGGAGGAAGTAGGCTCCCCGCAGAGCAGAGAGCCTGATGTGGGACTCGATCCCAGGACTCTGAGATCATGACCTGAGCCGAAGGCAGAGGCTTTAACCCACTGAGCCACCCAGGCGCCCCTGCCTACTTCTTTTTAATCTCATCTTCGGCCTCTACATTTTCCCACACATTCCACTTACACCAAACACTTAAAGAGGTCTCCAGTGTGCTATGCTATACTACACAATGCACATAGTTTTCTGTTTATAAACTCCTAGTTCCCTCTCGTTTCTTCTTCTGGATTCTCATAACACTAACACACACTGTAGCTGATCTATAATATCTGCCTAGCTGACCTCTCTCACTAAATCTGCAGTTTTTTGTATAGCACACCATCTTTTTTTTTTTTTTTTTTTTGAGAAATCCCTACAACATCCTGTACAAGGCCCAACCATGAGCCCAACAATGTTGGTAAAATAAATGTACAAATGAAGACCCATGCCAGAGAAGCCAAATGCCTGTAGCTGCCAATTTCCTCTCAAAACCCTGCCAAAGCATTTTGCAGGTTGGCCTAGTCTAGCCCATAGCTGAGCCCAGAGGGAATTTGTTCTCGGCTTTAAATGGTATCAAAGTGGGAAACAGGTAAGAGTGAAGAAATTGGTTCTGCCTCTTCTTGATCCTGCTTTCCTAAGAGTTACAAAAGGTGACAAGTATTTTTGCTGATCTCAAATGCCTTGGAAATTCATCCATACCACAATCAAGCTCCCTAGGGAAGAAACAAAGATTCAGTATTAGGCAAGGGCCAAATTGTTTTCACAGCACAGGGTCTCAGTCCTGGCCTCAAGGTTTTGTAAGTCTTCCTTTATAAAAGCCAGGCATCATCATCATGAGGAAACCCAATAATGTCAATTCAGCAAACACAGGGGATTTTACCCTAACTTCCCTTTCATTCTTTACCTGAGAGCTCAAACTGAGCTACTGGATGGAATGAATACTAAACCCTGCCCGGTCTGGATTAGCACTTCCCACATGAAGGCGTTTGAGTCACCCTAACCACCTCGCTTTCCATATCCCACAGGTGCCAACTCAAGGAAAGCAGAGAGGTCTTATGGAATGAAGCTGAGATGCAATTTGAATGGGTGCTTTTTGAAGTGTCTCTAAACTGTAGCCACCACATACTTCAGATTTTTCCAAAAGAGCCACTGCCTATATAGGGAGGAGGAATGCCAGGAAGTTTAAGGAGCTGGGAAGGAAAGAAGTTTGTCAGTTCTTGAAAGAACATCAGTGTTGAATTGCTTCCAAGCTCTGGCTAGCTCTGGTAATGTTTTTCTTATTTGTCTTTGGAAATGGGCAAAGCTGAAGCCAGATCTCCTATCCTAAGAAAACTAGCTCAGAAACACAGAGTTTTCTGCTCAGAAATCAGTTGAAATCAAATTGCACATGTTACAGCATGAATAAACTTCAAAAATATTATGCAAAATGAAAGAAGCCAGACACAGAAGGCTACACACTGCATGATTTCACCTACATGAAAAGTCCAGAATAGACCAATCTAAAGAGGCAGAAAGTAGATTAGGGGTTTTGAGGAGGTGGGGGATGAAGGGAATGAAGAGAGACTGCCAAAGGGTACAGAGTTTCTTCTGGGAGTAATAAAAATATTCTGGATGGAACACTGGATGGCTCAGTTGGTTAAACGTCTGCCTTCAGCTCAGGTCATGATCCCAGGGTCCTGGGACTGAGTTTGGCATCAGGCTCCCTGCTCAGCGGGGACCCTGCTTCTCCCTCTGCCTGCCACTCTCCCTGCTTATGCTCTGTCTCTCTCTCTCTATGACAAACAGATAAATAAAATCTTTAAAAAAAAAACACAGTAAAATAAAAAAAATATTCTGGAACTAGTGATGACGATTACAGCTTTATGCGTATACTACAAGACACTGAATTGTACACTTTATTTTTTTTAAGACTTTATTTATCCATTTGACAGAGAGAGAGCACAAGCTGGGGGAGCGGTAGCCAGAGGGAGAGAGAGAGAAGCAGGCTCCCCATTGAGCAGGGAGCCTGATCCCAGGACCCTGGGATGATGACCTGAGCCTAAGGTAAACACTTAACCAACTTGAGTTACCCAGGTGCTCCTGAATTGTAGACTTTAAAAACACGAATTTATGTTATATGAACTGTATTTCAATTTTGAAAAAAATAGGGAGAAAAATTAAATTGCAGCCAGTACCTTGGCCTCAGGGAAGAGGCCCTTTTTCTTTAGAGGAGTGGTCCTTGAAGTGTGTGCCCCAGACCAACAGAAACCACATCGCTGGACAATTACTAGAAATGCACATTCTCAGGCCCCACCCCAGACGTAAGCCTCTGCCTGGGATCAAGTCCCATATCAAGGTCCCTGCTCAGTGAGCCTGCTTCTCCCTCTTCCTCTGCCTGCTGCTCCCTCTGCTGTACTCTTTGTCAAATAAATAAAATCTTAAAAAAAAAAAATCTATACATTACTCAGTGCTCATCATGGTAAGTGTACTCTTAATCCCCTTCATGTTTCACCTATCCTCTCACCCGCCTCCCCTCCAGTAACCATGTTTCTTTTCCATAGTTAAGAATCTGCTTGGGGTTTCTTTGAAGATTTTATTTATTTATTTGTCAGAGTGAGGAACAGAGAAAGAACACAAGCACGGGGAGCGAAGGCAGAGGGAGCAAAGAGCCTGATGTGGGACTCGATCATAGGATCCCAGGACCATGAACTGAGCTGAAGCAAAGAGCTAAGCAAAGAGCCTGATGTGGAACTCGATCATAGGATCCCAGGACCATGACCTGAGCTGAAGGCAGGCGCCTAACCTACTGAGGCACCCAGGCATCCCCCTGACCTTTTTTTTTTTTTTGTCTTTTTTTGTTCTTTGTTGATTTTGGTTCTTCAATTCCACATATGAGTGAAATCATATGATATTTCTTTCTCTGACTGCATTCCCATAAACAGTGCAAGAGGATTCCTTTTTTGACACATGCTCACCAACACATTTTTCTCGTGTTTTTTATTTTAGCCATTCTAACAGGTTTGAGGTATAATCTCATTGTGGTTTTGATTTGCATTTCCCTGATGATAAATGATGTTGGGCATCTTTTCATGTGTCTATTGGCCATCTGCATGTCTTCTTTGGAAAAATGTCTGTTCATGTCTTCTGCCCATTTCTTAAATTTTATTTTTTGTGAATCTCCACACCCAATGTGGGGCTTGAACTCACAACCCCAAGATAAAGATCTACATGCTCTACCGACAGAACCAGCCAGTGCCCTTTTTCTGTCCATCTTTCAATTGGATTATTTGCTTTTTTGTGTGTTGAGTTGTAATAAGTTCTTTATGTATTTTGGATACCAGCCCTTTATCAGACGTCATTTGCAAATATCTTCTCTCATTCAGTAGCTTGTCTTTTAGTTTTGTTGTTTCTTTGGCTGTGCAGAAGCTTTTTATTTTGATGTAGTACCAATAGTTTATTTTTGCTTTTGTTTCCCTGGCCTCAGGAGATATAACTAGACCCACAATCTGTGTTTTAACAACTCACCCACGTGACTCTGACAAGTTCTAAAAACCACTGCTCCAAAGTAAGGGAAACTTTTTGTGTAAAGCGCCAGGAAGCAAATATTTTGTTTTGCATGCCACATACATGGGAGTCTCTGTCACATATTCTTCTTTGTTTCGTTTTGACCCTTTAACAATATAAAGCAGTCTTAGTTCCCAGGCACACAAAAATGGGTAGCAGGTGGATTTGAACCCTCGAGCCATGGTTTGTCAATTCCTGCTCTGAAACAACAGCTCCCATTCCAGAGTGTCCAGTAAAGACAGGTGGATTTTTCCTCTGTAGTAAGGGAAATCGACAATGCCCTCCAGGCCTCAGACAGGTTCCCCTTATCGTTGCAGTAACCTCTTCCATCCCAAGGCCAGAGCAAGACCAGATCCTGCTTTTCATCCAGGCTTTATTAACTCAGTCTGCAGACAGTTCACTGTGCTCTTTCGAGAAATTTATTTGATTCACAGTGATATCATTTGAATAGTCAGTAAATTCTACCAGACTGAACTCAATACAGACATTGATCCCAGGTAAGCCACAGTGGTCTCCCATGACCACCGCACCCGAGCCTGAAAAATCACCTAGAGCAGCCCAGATGGGAAGGGCAAGTGGCTACACTTTGCTGTGTGTCCTTTAAGGCTCTTTGGTCCTGGCTGATTAGTTCTCAGAAGTATCCAGATAAAACGCCCCTTTCCTTTTCAGTACACACCAGTCTTTGGTGTTTAACCCAATGGGCTGAGGAAGGGAGGCAGCTGGGGAAATATACCCATTAAAATGTGTTATTAATACCTACATACATAGTTTTTACACACAGTTAGGATTTATCTTTTAAACAGATGTAAAACCAGGCATGATTTTAGCACAGGAGAACAAAGTCAGTGTCACGGGGCTTAGAGCACCACGAAACTCTGTTGCCTCGTGCAGTGGCCTTTTTTTTAAGCACTAAGAACTCTTGGGTACTTGGCCAACCCAAGTTTAGCAGCATTCCCAAAGACACTTTCTGACAAGAGGGCACTGGGGAGGAGAATGGGGAAGAATGAAGAAGAGCCCCAAGGTAACAACAGACTTCTTCCCTCCCCCTTTCTCAGTTGGCTAGAACTGCAGGGGCAAAAGTTTCCACAGTGTGAGACAAGATGAGGAGGAAGGGAAGAAGAAACAGGGGTGGGAGCTTCCCTTTGTCCCAGGGGCTCTTCCCCAGTCCTGGCTGGAACTAGAATCCCAAAGGTTTCCTAATGGTTTCTCCCCACCCCCCAAATTTTTCCAAATGGTTTGCTTGAGTATCTCCCCCAGGTTCCAGAAACTTCTCCCTCAGGGAATCTCAGCTCCTGGTCTCCAGAGAATGGTAGTTGGGGGTTCGGGGTAGCAGTGAGAAGACTTGGTCTTTGCTCCCCTTGTTCACTTTTATCCCCTGGAGTCCAGTAACCCAGGTGCCTGGGTGAAAACAGGAGGCTCCCCACCCCACCCCACCCCACAAATCCACCCTGACCTTTAGGCCCTGTTGGCAGAGCAATGAGGGTACAGGTGTACAAGGCAGCTAAGGAAGGACTGGTGAATATCAGTACAGACTGATCCTTGCTGGGATGGGGCATTTAGAGGCCCTTATTGAAGTAGACATAAGGCACAAGTTCTCCATACTTGGCCTTGATGGTGTCTTGGAGTTCTGGTTCCAGATAAGAAGCTGACAATTCACTGAGAAGAGAAAAGAAGGGGATTATGACAAGCAGCAAATTACTGTCAGATAAAATCCAACTCAAATGCCACCTCCAAGAAGCCCTTTCTGATTTTTCCATCAGAACGAAGGGCCTCTGTACAACATAATGTATTGTTTTTATTTCTACTCAGGCCTGACTTCATTCTCCCTGGTGCTAAGTTTCCATCTTCTCTGCAGGATTATAAGCCACAGTGCCTGGAACACAGGAGATGTCTGCTGATGACACTGAAACATGAAGACGAAAGCAGGGGAACCTGGCCTCTTCTCGGTGTACATCCAAACTACACCTAGTCTCCTGGAGCTCGTCCTCTCCCCTCCCCCAGTCTGATGCTTTGTTTCCCTTTTCCACCATCGCTTCGCATACCCCTTCCCTGCCAGGGCATATGAGGGAAGTAGAGCGGTCCAAGTCATCCATCCCCAGGCAAACACAAGCCAGAATAAGCACCTAACCAACTGGGACAGAAAGTCTCTTGTTGCTCCCCCACTTCTCTCCAGGGCGGCCCTCACTCCACTGGGAGGGAGCAACTCATCCCTCCGCCCCTTAGAGTTCCTTTCTGGTTTACCATCCCCCAGGGTTAAGAGGCTCAGAGTTTAAGCTGATAGGCACTTGTCCTTGGACAACTGCTGCCCTTCCTGCCCCTCTTTGTCTCCTGCAGCAGGCAGGTCAGGAAGAGCAGGGCCAGGGCATTCAGTAAAGTGAGGCACGGAGAACTCACCATTTCTGTGGGAAGAGCCCACAAGCCACTGGTACCATGAAGATGAGGCTGGAAGGAAGGAGAAACAAATGTGAGGGGCATCTCCCCACAGGCCTGTTCACACCCCGTCTCTGAGCCCCGCAAAGGAACCAGGGAGATGCCTTCCCCGCTGCCCCCTGGCTCCCCTCCCTGTAACTCTCCTCCTGATCTCCAGGGCAGGATACTCATTCTGGCATGGCATGAAATTGGCCCCCTCCACCTCCCATCCCTCACCCCCCATCCACCCGTCCTTCAAGCAGGTGAAGGTAACGAAGGCACTGGCAGCGCAAGCAGCGGCCCTGAAGGCCACAAGCACCGAGGAGGAAGGGTATGAAAGCCAAGGGCTGGTGCCTGCGGCCACAAGCCCTAGGTTGATAGACAACAAAACACGGCAGTTTCTCCAACCTCACTGCAAACATGAGCAACTCGGGGGGCTTATTAAAAAGCAACGCTGAGGGACGCCTGGGTGGCTCAGTTGGTTGGACGACTGCCTTCGGCTCAGGTCATGATCCTGGAGACCCGGGATCGAGTCCCGCATCGGGCTCCCAGCTCCATGGGGAGTCTGCTTCTCCCTCTGACCTTCTCCTCGCTCATGCTCTCTCACTGCCTCTCTCTCAAATAAATAAATAAAATTAAAAAAAAAAAAAAAAAGCAACGCTGACATAGGAGGCCTGAGGAAGGGCTGGAGAGGATTTCTAAGGTCCTCCGGTGCTTCAGGGCCGGGGCACTGTCTTACAGCACGTGGGACTCCGACCGACCAGGGTTTGGATCCCAGCTTACTCACTCGCTCTGCAATCCCGGGCGAGTGAGCCCTGAGCCAGCAGAGGGAGGACAGGGGGGCCTACTCTGCAGGGCTGTCGCCAAGTTCAGAGGAAATAACCTGGGGATGGTGCTCAGCCCAGGGGAACCACTCAGGCAGTGGAGACTCAGTTGGCAGAAGGTAGCGTGGCGTGAGAGACTGCGGGGACTTGACCCGAACTCCAGCAATTATGAGCTACAGAGCCTCGGATTCTTCATTTGTAAAAGGAGATGATGACAGGACCTAGACCTCCGGGGCTGAGGGACTTAAGTGAAATGATAGACGTGGAGCATGAGCACAGTGGGGACACACAGAACACACTCCACACGTGTTGGTGGTTACTGTTGTCATTAATTAGCCCCGTGGCCTCGTAAAGTGTGTCTGGTGCTAGGATGTGGCCAGTTGCTGGCCGGAGCACGCTGCCATGACTTGGGTGTTTTCCTTTTGTGCGAGGTTGGGACGCTTGACAGCCCCAGCTGCCCCCTCTTTTTTTAATGTCTGACCATATTTATTTATTTGCTTAATTTATATTGAGATATCGTGGCCGGATGGCATCATGGACAGGCAAGGTGCCTGGCCCGCTCATCTGATACATTGATATGCTGCAATGTGACTATCGGGCCATCGGCTAACCTGTCTGTCACTGTCACAGTTATCATGTCTTTCTTTATTGCTATTTTTTTTATTCTTTATTTTTAAGTAATCTCTACACCCAATGCAGGGCTCAAACTTGCAACCCTGAGATCAAGAGTCACAGGCCCTCCTGACTGAGCCAACCGGGTGCCCCTAGAATTTTTATGGTGGGGCTGTATTGTGGTTTTCACCTCTTCTCCGGTCTGAAGATCAGAGGCCACACCGGGACAGGAGGATACCCAAGCACTCTGCTCTCCACGTGGCTCTGGGCACAGCACCTAGCCAGCCTGATGCCCTCAACAAAAATGGGGCAAGAGGGGCGCCTGAGTGGCTCAGTGGGTTAAAGCCTCTGCCTTTGGCTCAGGTCATGATCCCAGAGTTGTGGGATCGAGCCCCGCATCAGGCTCTCTGCTCGGCAGGGAGCCTGTGTCCCTTCCTCTCTCTCTGGCTGCCTCTCTGCCTACCTGTGAGCTCTGTCAAATAAATAAATAAAATAAAAAATTAAAAAAAAAATGGGGCAAGAACTCCCCGGATGGCCCATGGGTGTTCCGAGCTCAGGCACTATGGAAGTGAGAGAAAAGAGTACATGTTCCCCAACATAGGCAACACAAGAAGACAGGTCTTAGGTGCCCCAGCTATCACAGAACCCAAACCCAGAAAACACATTACTCACAAGCAGCCAGACAGCAAAACTTGCAATGGGGCGTGCAGGACCTTGACTTTCTGCACAAAATCGAAGAAAAGATGACATGAGACTTAGAGATCTTAACGTGAACCCCATGCCTGCCCTACCCCTGATCGGCCAGCTAGAAACCCACAGGCACAAAACTCCTAGCCGTGAAGGAGAGGAGAAGGGGGCTCTTCTTCCTCTCTGCAGACAAGGCCACACAAGCGGCCATGACCTCTAAAGCAGGCAGCTGGCGGGGACCGGCACTGGCCCTGTTTGAGCGAGATGAAGGCCCATAGCTAGAGGGAAGGACAAGGATCAGAAGCTCTGAAGTGTAGGTATGGCTGGGGGGTTCCAGGCAAGGCAGATGCAAAAGAGGACCCCACTCACCTTCATGAAATGCAGCTTTTCCAGCCTTTCCATGATGACTGGCAGCAAGACTGCAAGAGACCAGGGAGAAGCCGGGAGAAGGGCTGTCAGACTCTTCCCAAGACCCCTCTCCAAAATCAGACCAGCGACCCACCTCCCCTTAAGTTCCAGAACATACTTTTGGAATGGAAGACTGTGTAGACATGGCCACCCCTAAGCTGGCCCCCAAGTGCCGGCAGAAGGGTGCTTTCCAGACTTTTCCACCTGCACACCTATAATGGGACACGAGCTGCAGGCTCAAAGTGTCCTTCTCAAAATTCAAATCTTTGAAGGCTCGTGCAAACAAATCTCATATCCCACTCTGTAACATACCCCTCCTAGGAGCAAAACTACAGCAGAGGATTTCTTTACCACTGTCTCCCTGGCACCCTGCATTGTATCCAGCACACTGAAGGGACTTAAGGTATATTTGTGGAATGAAAAGAACTTTCTTTGCCAGATCTCTGATTAACTGATGTTCCTGGAACTACAGTGTGGTTCTCTCATGGGTTTCGGCATTCAGCACTACGTAGATGTAAGATGTGTAACGTGTACATTTGGTATATTTATATATTGTAATAGCACTACCCCTGTAGCATTAGCTACAATCTCTATCACATCACGGAATTATCATTTTTGTATTGCAGTGGGAAAAGCCAGTTTGAGAAGCACGGCCGTAGAGGCTGGGGCCCCACCGCGCACAAAAGCTAAGCATGGCTGAGGCTTCCATCACGTGTTCCAGGGTCCCCCCAGGAGGGTAGGGCTTCTCTATCTTACTCATGCCAGGGGCTGCCATGGTGATCCGAGAAACAGTCACTTGGGTGATGCCTATGGCCGCGGCTCTCTGAGGGCAGAAAAAATTAAGTTGTCAGGAATGACCTTATCCAGTGGCCATGGGCTGTACCAGAGGGTGAGGTCAAGGGTCAGGGTCAGGGTCAAGTCTGAGATGGTAAAGGGGAAGGGATGGACCCACCAGGGGCTGGGTCCTCACCCAACCCTCTCTCACCTAGCTAGAACTTTATGGCTTCAGGACCAGAAATGATGGAGAAAAGACATGACAAGCCTGTTCTGAACAAGAAATATAAGGAAATCGAGGAGAATGAGAATGGAATCGGGGAGATCCTGTAACAAAACCCGGGCCTGCTCTGACTACTTAGAACAGGACAGGGTAGAAGACAGAATTCCCTCCTCCCACCCCAAAGGCATGCCTCTGCTCACCCGGGAATGACCGATCTCATTATGATTCCTGTCCTTCACGCAGATCCCCTGGATGAGTTCCCTAAACACAGACAGGAGTTGCTGGACTTGGGAAAAGGGCGCTGGAGGCTTGCCAGTGATGGGACACAGCAGGGGACCAAGGCCAGCACACTCAAGCTCTGGGAAGCCAGCCCCTGCAGCCTGGTCCTTTGATCTTCCTTATGCATTCCAGAGAGTGGTATCTCAGAAGTGATCTAGAGCCGTGGCTAAGAGAGGTAGGCCTGGGCTCAACAGCCTAGGTCAAATCCTGAAATGGCAGAGTAAGTTTCTGAACTTGAGCAAGTTTCCTGATCCTTCTGAAGACTCAGTTATCCTCATCCACAAAATGGGGCTAAACGTGGCACCCACTGCAGAGGACTGGTGAGGATTAAAGGGGACGATGCCTGCAGAGAGCTTAGTCCAGCACCTGACGGAGTGACTGCTCTACAAACACTAGCTGTGCTGACCTACTCTCGGGCCAGCTCCTGACAGCTCTCATCCCCAGACCAGGCAGGTGGCTGGGGCTCCTTCATTTGTCGGGAAGGAGCCCCTGGATGGGAGGGAAAGAGGAGAGGAACGTGTATGCCTGACTATTCTGGGACTGTGCTCTTTCTGCAACAGCTGTTGTGACGGCGCCCATTTGCTGGCAGTCCCAAGAAAA
Source organism: Mellivora capensis (assembly GCA_004024625.1). Classification (NCBI taxonomy): domain Eukaryota; kingdom Metazoa; phylum Chordata; class Mammalia; order Carnivora; family Mustelidae; genus Mellivora; species Mellivora capensis. The sequence continues at coordinate 1,046 of PISX010023911.1, read as the reverse complement.
CGTGGCTTGTATACATCGGTGACGGTGATGACGGCGGTGACAATGACCGGAGCATTAACAGCGTACATTTAGGTGGCACACGATACCTCCCAGGCGCTATCAGGGAGAGCCCGAGTATACTACATCCTTAGGTCGGACAACAGAGGAATAGCCATGCTTTCTCTCGCCAAAAAAACAAGCATTGCAAGACACACGGGTTTCTCCTTTTACCTTTCCTGCTGTGAAGCTTAGAGCCCGGTGCCTGGAAAACATCTATCTACTCTTCTGGCTTCTTTCAAAGCCTCTTGGCTCTGTTCTATCTTTGGACACCTCGCTCTGCTACATTTCATTCTGTAAGCCAGCCCCAGGGCTTTGGAAATAGGGAAAGTTCACAACTGAAATCCAGCTGCAGTTGAAAGGAGATGATCTCGGATGAGCCCCCACAGGTCTACCCTACTCCCCTCCATCCCACACCATCCAAACAATGACTCCCACAACACTCATCACAGATTCAACTTAAGTCAGCTGCCACTCCCTCGGCCATCACCCTCGGAGCAGCCTGTCCTTTGGGACCCTTCAGAGGTATCGCCCAGGAGCCCTCCCCACACCCACCTGGGTCCCCCAAAGCCACCCACTGCCTTGGTTTCCTGCCCTTGCCCCACTACCCTGTGGTTTGTAGGGAGGAAATGGGATCCCCATACTCACTGCTGTCGCATCATTGGGATGTTGACACAGTTAGCAGCAGCCACAGCGGCAAAGGGCACCCAGCGGCCCACCAGGGGTGGAGCTCTCTGTTGGGGGAAGGGAACAACAGGGCTCACACCGGAAGATGGGAGGGGAGGGGGCTTAAGGACTACAAAATAAATCAGAGCTCTGTACTGCCACATTGATCCAGGAACCCAAGTTCCCTCAAAGACCCGAGAAAGACTAACCTGGGGAGACCTCTGCTACATTGCCCCCGGTTGGCTGGGCTCTGGCCATACCGCACTCACCCCGACAAGGGCAACAGCACCAGGCCTGGGGAAGTTTTCCCTAGGACTTTGCTGCCCCCTAGCGGCCACCATGCC
>PISX010023910.1:0-28993 GCA_004024625.1 Mellivora capensis | reverse complement strand
TCGCAGGGCAAGAGGGCACCCAGGCGCAAAGCCTTTGATCATAGTAAAGAACAGTCAGGGGCCAGGAGAGCTGTTAGAGTCAATCTTGTCCAAATAAAAGGGGCTCTGCTCTGGAGAAGGAAGTCAAGAAGCCCCGTGGGGGGGGCTTTTCCCCTAATCCCAATCACTCGTGCTTTCACCTAATACAGGAGGGAAGCCCCGGATCCTCAGCTGGGGAATTCGGGTGATCTCAGAATCAGAGGCTCCCATGTTTAGGGGGGACCTCAGTACTAAGCAATCTGCCCTTCCATCCAAAGCAGGAAAAGCTCCCTCCAGCACCGAGGAAAGACGAACCTGCCACTTGAACTTGAACAGGGATGAGACGCTCACTGCTTCTGAGGGCTGCCTTTTCCACCGCTGCAGAGTGTGGTCAAGCACACTTTCTGCCTCCACCCATTGTTTCCAGGTCTGGAACTAAACAGATAAAGACTTTCTGAGGGGGTAACCAAAAACTAATGATAACAGCCAAATATAATAGAGTTTTCAAATACTTCTTCCTTCCAAGATGTCCAAAGTGTTCTTAAAGACACAAAATCACTGACTCTTTGAAATTGGAAATACCTTTGCTCAAAAATGTTTATTGAGTGAAACTGAATATAGTCCCTTTTCCTGCATTTCAACATAAAAGCATTCAGGTTATGCAGCGAAAGAACTGGTTTTATTTCCTTCCAGGAGGAAACTTCACAATCACCCATGGCAATGAGGGCCCTAATGTCCCATTTTGCGCTCCTGGGAAGGAACAATAGAGCGATTAGCTAGCTTGCCCAAAGTCACACAGCTAGTAGGTTCTAAAGGCAGACTTCAAATCTAGGCCTGCCCAGCTTCAAAAGTCACTGTCTTTCCCCTAAAGTCCAAAGTTCCCATGACAGTTGGTCATCTTTGCCAACCCCACGCTGCCTCTGAAATGGGCAGAAATGAGTATTTCCATCAAAAGCCCAGGGGAGATTGCCTCATCCAACAGTCCTGCAGCCCCTTCCAGATCCATCCTCAAGAGGCAATCAGGCCTTCCTGGGATGGCAGGAATGAGGCCAAAGTCAGGATGCCCGCACTCCCCAGGTCCCCCAGGAGCAGAGTGTCATCCCCCCGCCTCCCCCACGGTGCCCAGCCCTGTGCTTCCCATCAGGCAGGCCTCACAGGGGCCCGGTTCCAGGCCTCCCAACAGGGCTGTGACATTCAGGAACCCATGAAGCATGGCATTGTTTGGGCGGCACAAACACAACATTGACCTGGGTCCTGGCACCTTCCCCACGCAGCCTGTTTTTGGCAAATATTTGTCTGGCTCGCCCAGTAGCCACTAGGACCCCCAGCCCAACAGCCCCACCTCCGGGAAGATGGGCTGTGGAGTGCTGGGGCCAGGCACCAAGGAACCATAAACACTTGGATCCAGCCACTCCTCCAGACCTCGGCAGAGAATCACCTGCATGCTTTGCGTCTCCCACACCCTCTGAGCAGCTCCAAAATGTCTGCAGCCAGGCGATCAGCCCATTATCGAAGCTCTGCTTCAAACCCCCGAGGGGCTCCCGATTGTCTGGCTGAAGTTCCCAGGGCTCAGTGATGCCCTTCTGCACCCTACCTGGTCCTCTCTCCAACCTACCCTGCAGGGGCCTGGAAACACACCTGGTTGCTCTCCATCTCCCAGCGCCTACCTCCGGAGATGCACACAAGCCTGGGCTCATCTGGCCTCCGTGACTACCTAGACACAGGAGATGACCCTCCCCGTTTCTCAAGAGGCCAAAACCACAGCCAGGCGTTGAAAGTTCACACAGGATGTGAATGTTGGAGGCAGAAACGGGCTCCAAGCCCGCTGCTTCTTTTCTCCATCCCGGCAGAGAAGATACTCTTCTTGATTAGTCTTTAGTCTGGACTGGCCCAAGGAAACCCCATGATGCACTGCCTCTCCTGCCCCCATTCTCAGGTAGCTGTCCTTGAGGCCTGCACCTGGCACTCTCAGGCTACCCACCCTTTTATCTGCCATCTCCCTGGGCGACGTGGTCATTAGCAGAGAGCACTATGTAGGTGTCTAATTAAGCAATCAGCAGCAAATACAGAAACCTGTTCGAGCCACCCCACAGAGCATCCACCCAGGGATCCTCTTACAGTCAACTCCCTCCCCCGAGCTTCCTGGAAAGGTCCCTATTGTTTGCCTGGAACACAGAAAAGTGTCTGATTCTGCCCTCCTACTTATCTTCTGGCACCGACTGCCCAGACTCAGCATACCCCCGGGAGGGGGGGGGGACCATTCACGAAGAGCACGGTGTCAACGGTGCCCCCAGAATCGTGGGACACAGTAGCCCCAGGTAGTTGGGAAAGTGAAAGTCCCCAGATGGGAGGGGACAAGGAGTTCTGAGAGGATGTCTGCCTACCTGGCTCTTTAAGGTGTCGCAGAGCTATGTGCTGCCGTGCTGGCATTTTGGGGTCAGGGCACAGGAAGCAAGGAGCCCTTGAGCAGGTTGGTAGGAAGGTAGCAGGGGTGGAGGTGGGCAGCGTGGGTGGCTCTGCACTCCTCTCCCCAACCCCGTGTGTCTGAGTCCTCCCTCTTTTCTGCACTGTCTGCTCACCTGTTCCTGTTTCAGCCTTTAAATGGAATGTTCCACTTGCCCTGGGAGCCCGGGTAGGGGGGGGAGAGCTTCTGTGCACAAGAAGAGCTTTCTTCTCTAGAGACTGGAATCTCCCGGATTCCCTTGGAGACTGCTGCGGATGGCAGGTGCAGGAAACGGGACGAGGGCAACAGCAGAGGAGGATCCTGGGAGGACAAGACAGACTCGAACTCGTGCCCACTCCCCCGAGCTGGGGTACGATCAAAGAGGAGGACTGGAAGGGAACAGACACCTGCTGCCCGCCTTGATCCTGGCAGATCCCCCTCTCAGGGGTCAGACGGGCAAGCTGGAACCAGAAACAGTGGGGCCCCCCAATCTCTTCTCCTGTGCCCTCCCTAAATCATATCTTGTCTCTCTTCTCTGAGGCCCTTGTCACCCAGCCCAGAGACCTTTATCAGCCCCATCTTGTTTACCCTCACAACAGAGACGGAGGAGGAGGCTGAACACGCCATACTGTTGCCCACAAGCTTTTCAAAGGGACGGTGTGTGTGTGCCAGTGCCAGGGGGTGGGGTGGGGGAACAGCACCTCAGGACAGATCCAGGGCTTCTAGTCCCCTGGGGGCTCCAATTCCCCCCAACCCACACCTCTTTATCAATGCAGGGCTCAGTGCGCTCCCGTGCCCAGGACTGGGCTGGCTTGGCCCAAAACCCAGGTGCATACTCCTATTCCACCAAGATAGGTGGGTTCTCTCTGACCGAAATAGGAAAATAGCTTTTCTTTCCAGTCGCTGGGCCCTATTCAGCTGTTTTCCAACTCCAATGAGACAACCTGGGCTTTGATTATAGCAGGAAAGATTCAGGTTAGCCACCAAGAAGCACTTGGAACAAGCAGTAAGAGAAACTTTAGGACTCTGCCTTGTGCTTTAGAAGTACAGCCCTCTGCAGAGTAAGGCTTCATGCCTGTCTCCATCATGCTGCGTTCTTGCTCAGAAACTCCCAGTGACTGCCCCTCCCCTCCTGGCCGCAGGAAGGCCTAACTCCTCGGCACCCAATGGCCCCTAGAGCACAAGCCCTTTCATCTTTTACATGGCACATTCCACTGCCCTGTAGGTCAATTTTCTAATCAGACCACAGCTTCTCAATATTTCCCCAAAGGCACCTCCATGTGCAGCGGGGCCACCGCCTCTCTCTCACCAGGAGGTCCTACCCCTCTCCAGCCACCACAGCGAGCCAAACTTTAAGGTTAAGCTCAGCCAAACTGATTATCTGACAACCCAAGGAACTCCCCTACAAAACCCAGTCCCCCTTCCATCCTAGATGCCTGCGGAATTTAAATCTCCCGGGAAAGGCAGGTGGACACAGCCGTAAGGCTGAACTCAAAGGCCATCTCTTCCAGAAAGCCCCGTTAAACACCCCAGGAATAGGAAGGGAATAGACACCCATCTATTACGATGGACACTATTGGATCTGCTCTCTATTTAGGGTCTCCTTCGCCCCTCATCACAAACTGAAGCTGGAAGAGTACTGGGGCCCAGGCTGTGGAGTCCCGCCATGCACAGAGGGGCTCCTGCTTGGTTCATATTTTTTTCTCGCTGATCAATAGATAAAATGATCTGAAGGCTCGCTCCCAGCGGTAGGAAGGCAGGATCCCTCGGGAGCAGCTCTGGCTCTGAAACACATTTTCCTAATTTTTGAGACTATTAAAAGCACCGCCAGCACTGATGTGCGGAGGAGAGGCCCCGTCCGGGCGAGAGCCTGGCTTTCCTGCCGCAGGATGTGAGAGTGGGTGTTAGAGCCTCCTTGGCCCACAAGACACCCCGGTAAGGCTTGGGGAGACAGCTGCCCGAAGGACAGCTGTGGGTTGCTCAGAATAGGGACCCAGAAGAAATGATCTCGATGGGCCGGCCCAGGGGTACCCGACCTCCCCAGAGGTCCCTTGTCCCCAATGCCAGTGCCGAACATGTGCAAGCAAGACTCCCTCAGTATACCTCCGAGCGGGCAGGGCCTCCTGAACTGACCTTGCCCCTCCTCCTCCTTCCCAGGGGCAACACCTTAGCGGACCCATTCTGCAGAGACGAGGGTCCTTTCCAAAAGGTCACAAGTTTCCCCCTGGTTTCCACCTTTTCCAGCCTCCTGTGTTTGGATTAACCTGTATCTGGTTGGCTGGAATTTAAATCCATTCCATACCCAATCCATAAATGGATTTAAATCCATTTAAATCCTTCCCCATTGACTGGGGATGTCAATACAGATGTCAGATTTGCTCCGATAAAAAGGAGAACAGGGGGCAGGACAGGCGTAAGCGGGGAGTGCATTCCTCACCCCTCTGGCTGCTGCATCCAGATAGGACGGGGGAGGGGGGGCGGGTAGGGAATGACTCTACCAACCACCCCCCCAGCTCCCCCGCCCCAGGTGAAGAGCCTCTGCGCTCACTTCCTTACTTCCTTAAGCATCTCCGCGGGTGACAAGGACAGTGTAATCTGCAGCTGAAATCACCAGAACTGTGAGGCCAGAGGACCTGCGCTCTAGTCTGCTCTTGGCCGAATCCCTGAGTATCCGTGCCTCTCTTCCTTCACTCATGGGACAGAATGGAACCTCAGTTTACCTAATTCAGCCCTTGTGAGGGTAAAATCACTCAGTACATATAAAAATATCTCAAAAGTCAGACGTGGGACACCTGGGTGGCTCAGTTGGTTAAGCGGCTGCCTTCGGCTCAGGTCATGATCCCAGCGTCCTGGGATCGAGTCCCGCATCGGGCTCCTTGCTCGGCAGGGAACCTGCTTCTCCCTCTGCCTCTGCCTGCCACTCTGTCTGCCTGTGCTTGCTCACTCTCCCTCTCTCTGACAAATAAATAATTTAAAAAAAAAAAAGTCAGACGTAAAGGCGAAACATAGCGGATGTCGATAGAACACCTGACCCCAGTGGCAGCCATCTCCCGGGGTCTGAGCATACCCTCTTCAGAGACCCCATCTGGGAACCACGAGGTGCTGTCCCACCATCCCAGCTAGAGCCGCATCTGTTTCTGGAAAGAGGCCACCCCAAGCCAGTCAGGAGTGTCCCCCTGGTTACCCTCTTTGCTTTCGGAGCACATTCCAAAAGATAGCGACTTTCACACTGGAATTTTTTTTTTTTTTTTTGAGAGTGAGAGAGAGAGAGAGAATGAGTACACGCATAAGGTGGGGGAGGGACAGAGGGAGAGAAAGAATCTCAAGCAGGCTCCGCACTTAGTACAGAGCCCAGACGCTGCCGGGGCTCCATCTCACGACCCTGGGATCATGGCCTGAGCTGAAAACCAAGAGTCGGACGCTCTACCAAAAGAGCCCCCCAGGTGCCCCCACATCGTAACTTTTGAATTACAATTTAGTAATCAAGACTGGCATTTTAAAATTTTAGTGGAACAGAATAGAAAATACCAGAACACATGGCACTCTGTAAAAACATCAAAAGCCACAACACATGCACACACACACACACACACACACACAGTGTTAGACTCTTGACTCAGTCACTACATCTTTCTACACTTGTTTCTTCATCTTTAAAATGGGTACAGTAGCAGTGCCCATCTCACAAGGCTATTGTGTGCATTATGTTAGTTAACATACGTAAAACACTTGGAAAAGCACTTGGCACAAGTGCTGTATAGAAAAGTGTAATTTCATATATTTATACACACGTATAAAGGGGAGTGTGCGTGCATGCACGTGTGTGTTTCCTTGTTTACACGGTAAACATCTTTCTGTAGGGTGGAGAAAAAAAAATCCGAAAGCCACTGCTCTGGGAGGAGCTAAGAAGTGCCTGTCCTAGGACAATATTCGCTCAGAGGCCAATTCCTGAGTCTCAAGAGCCTTCACAGGTGTTTGCACACCTCGCTTTAGGAAGAGAGGCAAAGGCAGCACGAGGGTACTGAGAGCATGGTGCTAAGTGCTTCCCATCATTTCATCCACAAATAGCCCTACGTAGAGTAGAATGATTCCTGTTTACAAGACAGGGAACAGAAGCACAGAGAGATTAGGTTGCCCCACAGCTAGGAAGCCTGGAGCCAGGATTTGAACTGCACCTCCCAAATCTGGATTTCTAACCATTATACTACCCTGTCTGCCTCACTTTGGTGCCACCTTCTTGCCAAGGAGAGAAAAGCCGGGCCTAGGAAGGTTCTGAGAAGATGACGCTACTACGAGAGGGATTGCTGTCTCCTCAAAAGCAAGCTGTTTAATTTTCCAGTGGCTTGAATCGAGGCTATAGCACTTCCCGGCTCCCACCATAGAGTCCAGAGAGTTCTACCATGAGAGTTGGAAGTATAATGGGGTCCACAAGGCTCGTAACCATATGATGGGCTACGTACTTGAGTAATCTCAACAGTGGTGAACTTGCCTAGAGATAGTAGGCTCTCCCACACCTTTTATTCCAGAAGCCCCAGGGTCTTTCTGATTACGTCTCATTTTACCTTCTCCACACCACCCCGAGACATCAGGAGGGGCACCACTGTCCTGTTCTCCAGCCCTGAGAAGCCTAGCCTTGCCGGCGGTCACCATGTGAGTGCGTACTCCATGAAGACTGGGAAGGTTTCCGGAGCTGGGGAGCTGGGAAATCAGGTCACCTCTGTCTCAAAGGGCCTAGTGGCCCTGGTTCTCCCAGTGGGCTGCTGTTTTGCTGGGATGGATGCAAAGCTCCCCTCCCCCCACCTCCCCTGCACAAGGCACTCCGTTTACCTCTGGAACCAACTCTGGGATTCATCAAACCCAGCTGCTCCTTCCGGCGGGGAGAAGGAAAAGAAAGAAGACAACACGGGCTGTGATTGGGGACTGAGCCCCTTTCCTGCAGGGCTGCCCCCGGCCTTCACCTGGCTCTGGAAAACCCAGAGCTTGAGCAAGGGAAAGTGCAGGTTCCTCTACCCCTTCAGCTCTCCAGAACGTTCCCTTTGAAATCCCAGCATCCCCGTCTACTGTCCTCTCCAAGGAGAGCTGGCGAACACCCCCTCATCCCAGGCGACATCCGGGCTTCCGTTTGGATCTTTTCGCTCTGTGGCAAACCTCAAACCCTGATGATGAAACAAAACCAGCAAACATGGAGAAACTGAGGCCGGGAGAGGCTGGGGGGCTTGCTCCTGGTCACAGACTTTGTGAATTCAAGTGAGGGCAGGTCCCAGGGAGGCGGGGCTCCTTCCAGAGCTGGGGAAACTTCCACTCCCCCATAAATCCTCCCTCCCCCCCCCTGACAGCAGCGGCCCCTCCCTCCCCCAGGGCCTTCCCTCAACTCCCCCACAGGTATTTCTGAGCCCAACCTCCACACCACTGAGTGGCTGAGACATCTGTCTCCCCCAGAGAGTTCTTTAGGGGCCGTGACTGTGTCTTACTCATCTTTGCGTTCCTGGTATCTGGCATATGGTGATTCCTCAATAAATGTTTGGGGAAGACTGGGCAGGAGCGAGGGAGGGCAAGTGGGATAGATACAGAGAGAGAGGCAGAGGAGAAGAAATGGAAGGGGAGGGAGGGAGGCCGGGGAGCAGAGGAAGGAGCAGGAAGGTGGGCAGGGGCAAGGGAGGAGGGTGAGCAAGTACCAGGAGATCACGGGCACGTCAAGCTGGTGTAACTGGACCATGGCATGTGGGTCTCTGCTGGTCTAACTGGGATGCTGGAAATAGACTGCCCCCAACCCTGCCCAGGACCCAGGTAAGGAGCACCTGTAAAGGGCAGCCTTTCTTCCCCACCCCCCCAACTTTTTTTTTTTTTTTTTTAAGATTTTTATTTATTTGATAGAGATCACAGGTAGGCAGAGAGGCAGGCAGAGAGAGAGAGAGGAAGGGAAGCAGGCTCCCTGCTGAGCAGAGAGCCTGATGCGGGGCTTGATTCCAGGACCCTGAGATCATGACCTGAGCCAAAGGCAGAGGCTTTAACCCATTGAGCCACCCAGATGCCCCAAAGGGCAGCCTTTCAGCTGCCAAGGAGGCCAGACGGTTTCCCCCAACTCCAGACACGAGTGTCCATCACTACTTCTTTCCCTCTTTGCCCACCTCCAAAAAGTGAGAACCACTTGCTGGTTTCCTTCTCTTCTGCCATGCGCCACTGCCCCCTCCTGCCTTGCTGTTTGTACCTGTTAAATGGAGGCTCCTTCCTGTCCTGATGATGAGTTGGGTTTAGGAGAATGGGGGACATGAGCTGGGGAGAACCCCGTACTGTACTCCCAAAACTGGAGGTGTTTTGGGGGGTCCCAAACACATAGGAGCTTGTGTCAGCGGGAGGCTGAGGAAGGAGCCGTGTTTCTCCACCGGGATTCAGCACAAACACAAGCTCTGTCTCCCAAAGGGGCTGGGAAGCGGGAGGGAGGAGTGGCTTCTAGAAGGGGCTTCTGAGCAGCGGCCTTGGTCTCTACATGATGCAGAGAAACCACTGGAAACCGTAACTTAACAGGTAGGCTTCTCTTCGGAATTTCACTGGAGTGAGGAGATACAGGGACTTTCTGTGCAGACTGAACCCCTGTGAGGCCCCCATTGCATCTCCTTTTCTAGAAAGTGCCGGATACCCTACCTCTTCCCACATGGTCCATTGTTCATACGTCCGTCACACCCCTGACGCATGTTTGTGGAGACCTACTACGTGCAAGGCACGCTGGCCCTGGCGGTAAACCCTTGGAACTAGATCTCTGGAAGAAGTGAAGGGAGGACCAGGAGAGAGGAGGTGGTTCTCGGCGTTCTCCAAAACATCCAGAATAATGCCGTGACAGTCCGCAAATGCTGCCCCATCTCTTTTGAAAAACAAGTCCGTGAGCCAACCCTGCCCCATGCCGGGCAGCCAGGCACCTGGAAATGTAGCAGCAAACTATTCCAAGGGATCTTGTGGCTTCTCCTTTGTGCCAAAGATCTGGGTGGGGTGGGGGTGGGGGGGTCCGAGTTCAATCACACTGGGCTCTCTGAATGGAAAAGGCTGCTGTTGAAAGCTAGACTCGGGGACAGTGTGAGCCAGAGGTCACCCTTGGGAGTGTCCTCAAGGACAGCAGGAGTCGAGCAACACCAAGACAGTCCATCACATAAAGCGCCACTTAGTGGGAGCCAAGGGCCCTGAGCTCCCTTTCTGACCCTACAGCAAATCCGCTGTGCACCCTCAGGCAGGCCACAAGCCTCTCTGAGCCTCAGGTAAGACCTGCACAGGGCTGTAAGGACGGAGGTAGGAGAAGAGAGGAAAGCAACTGTGCCCCCTTCCTGCCTGCACCCCTGAATGGTGAAATCCATGCTCCCTTGTCGAGCCATCAAGGCCCCTCGCAGGCCAGCCTCCCTTCCAGCCTCGCCCCCGAGACTCAGGGAGTGTGTTCTCTGTGCTCCCATCCCTCTCCATACTGCTGTGTTTCCCTTTTCAGTGCTGTCCCGTGCATCTCAGGGTCTGGGGGGCTGTTCCTTCTGCTGGAGCTGCATCCCTTCCACCCCTTTACCCTGACCTTGATCAAGCTTTGGCCCAAAACTGCCCCCTTCCTCCCAGAAGCTTCCTTCATCTGATGCAAAGCTCACTGTGCATCAGAGCTGCTTTTTCTTAATTCTTTGTGCGCAAGGCTACCTCCCTTGCCAGACTGAATTTTAAAGGAGCTGTCGGGGGAGCCCGGATGGCTCAGTCAGTTGAGCATCCAACCCTTGGTTTGGCTCAGGTTCTGATCTCAGGGTCATGGGACAGAGCCCCACGTTGGGCTCCTCACTGAGCATGGGGCCTGCTTAGGACTCTCTCCCTTTGCCTCTGCAGCACCCCCACTCATGTTTTCTTTCTCTCTCTCTCAAAAAAAAAGGACCATGTCAAAACCATCATTCACCCAACAAGCATCCAGTAAATTGCTCTGTGCTGGGCACTGTTAGGAGGCAGGATACAGAGGAGAGGAAGCCCGTCCACAGCCTGGTGCCCTCCGAGCTCAGGATAGTGCAGGCGCTCAGGACCCAGCCTGCTGCCAAGATGGGGAAAGCAGGTGCCAGGAGCTGCCCCTAGGGCCCTTCAGGGCACGCTCCACCTCCTCTCCCATAGCGGAGGACGAAGGGATACTGGGAAGGGGAGAGCAAAAGCAGAAACCACGACCGCATCCCGAACACGTCGTAGAAGCTATCGCCAGTCCTTCCGACACAGGATTTTTCTTAATCCTCAAATTAACTCTCTGACAAAGGCCTTGGGAGATGAGAAAAGTGATGCCCAGAAAGGCTGAGAAACTTGCTCAAGGTCCCAGAGCAGGTGGCAGAGTTCAGGCGGGACCTCGGGATCTGTGGGACACCCCTCCCCGCCCTCCATCCCACGCTGCCCAGTTGCAATGCACTAACACATGAGCACCTGTGTGTGCCTAGACTTCTTTTTTAAAAATAGGAAATGATGATTTATCAGCTTCAAGGCCCTAAACTGTGTGACTTTAGTCCTCACGGCCTAGGCAGCCTTTTGGAAGTTCTCTATTTTCTTCCCTCTCTGTTGCAACAGCAGGTTCCCAGAACACTAGTGAGCCAGGCCCGCTTCCCACTGTGCCTGGGGAAGCCAGTGGGCTTGCACAGCAGAGCACCAGAGTGCTGCCTGCCAGCTCTTGCCACCTTCAAAGTGTCGTTAGTGGCTGCCTGGCAGGTGGTCCCAGGCTCCTGCAGCCACCAGCACGGCCCCTATCATCCAGAGCCATCAGCCACTGGACTCTGCCCTTCATGGGGAGACAGCAGTGAACGGGCCTCCTGGGGTCTGCTCACCACCAACCACCACCACATTTCTCCCACCCTCCTCCGCATTCCCCCACCATGCATTTTTCTCTCAAAACCCAGCTGTGGCCTCTGCCCATGCAAACTCCTACGCCTGGGCTCCAAGGGCTCTTTTCCCACATCCTCTACTCCTTTCCTTCCTTTCTTCTGTGACCTCCCCTCGCCCCACCAAGAACAAACCAAGCTAGCTGGCCCTGGGGAGTCTGCAAATGCCCATCCTGTGCCATGGAATGTCTCCTTACCGATGCAAGTTCTTCCCCTCCTTCCCATCCTAAATCTGAACCCTCTCTTCCAGGAAGCCCTCCCTGATAGATCATGCCCGATCTGGATCTTGCCCTTGCTTTGCATTTTCTCAGAATGTAATATCTCCCCTGCATTTATGCTGGTTGGATCCATTTGTCGCATTCAGTCATTTGACAAATATTTACTACGGGGCTACAACAGTGGGCCAGGCATTCATGTGTGCCTGTCTACTCTGTGCCAAGCACTGCCTACAAGGGGTTTGCACTCGGGCCCTTTCCTGAGGGGGGACCACCACTGCACATAGTTTGGGAGCTGTCTCAGGGACTGTCTCCCTTTTGTTCCATCCTGGCCCCTGACATTTACAAAGGATTTTCACTTGGGGAGCCTGGTTGACTCAGCCAGAAGAGCATACGACCCTTGGTCTCAGGGTTGTGAGTTCGAGTCCCATGTGGGGTGTAGAGATTACCTAAATAAATAAAATTTAAAAATAAAAAAAAAAAGAGAGAGACTAAAGCTTGTTCTTCTATTTTCTCGTTTCTGCGTGGTACCCCAACAAAGGAGCATGGAAGGGGTCATTATTCCGTTTGAAAGATGGAGATACGGAGGCCCAGAAAGATAAGGCGACCTGTCCAAGGGCCTCCTGCTGGCTACCAGCCAGGTCATCAATAGAATTCAGGTCCCCTGACTCCCAAGGAGCGTGGCCTCTGTCCCCATCACACAGACGAGGATCCTTAAGAGCCCGATGGGACCTACGTGACCACCCATTTCTCAACCTCTGTCACTGCCCCTGGACCTTAAGGAAGGAAGAAGGCTGGAGAAAAAACAGAGGGCGCTAGGAAGTGCTGGTAGAACTGGAAACTTGGAGCAAGTTTATCCTTGTGTTCCTGGCACATCGCAGGTACTCGATTTGTCGAAGGAATGAACGACTCCCTGCAGAGGTGAGGGACAGAGGAGGTGAGCGAGTGAGCAACAGCGGTCCCATGAGTGGGTCCTTTGTATCAGGCACAATCCTAAATGCAACTCACTTGGTCTTCACAGCCACCTTCGGAGATGGCTGCCATCCTCTCCCTTTCACAGAGGAACCAACATGAGGTTAAATACCCGGCAGTGGCAGCACTGGGAAGGAGCCTGGGCCCTGGACTGTGGGGCCGTGCTCTCCACTGTGGCGGCCAAGGGCTCCCGCCATCCCCGGCAACCACTCCTTCTCATTACCCACATACCGAGTGAGTGTTCCAACGGGTGCTGAGTGATGACTGCACTCACACTTCTGTCCTGGGCCCTGGGGTTCTACGTGAGTCCGCATGAGTCACCCCCGCTGTCAAGAGGGGAGCGGGACTTCACGCGTCCTGTCCCGTGTCCCGCGTCCCAGAGTCCTACCACTATCCGCCGGCCTATCCCCCGAAGAGCAGCTCCCCTCTCTGACCTGATGGCCAGATGGGCCTGGTAAGCCCCAGGGCCATGGATTGTGAAGGGCCGAGGACAGAAGGAAACTTCTAGCATCTCAACCAAAGCAGAAGGAGAGGGCAGGGTTAAGGAGGATAGACCGATGTTTGTCACTGGCACAAAAACATGCTGAAAAGATTTATAAATAGAATAAAGAGAGGGGCCTCCCTGAATAACCCCTTTATGAGATGGGATGGGAAGGACGGGGCTGGGCTGCTCCAGCTTGGGCGAATTTTCGTGCCTCGTCAGAAAGGGGTCTGACACTTAGACAGGAAAATGTCGCCACCGCCTAGACAGGGGCCAAGGGCCAAAGAAAGAGAATGATCACCTCTGAGGCCAGGTGTCTCCAACAAAAGTCTGCACTGGGAGGGACAAGACACTGAAGAAGCAGTTTGGAGCGGGAGAGACTCTCCCAAAAGTCAGAGAAGCCAGAAGCTTTGTCGGGAAGGTGCCGGCCTGGAGGCTGGCTCTGGCCTTGGTGCTTCTGTGTGACCTTGGCCCAACAGCTTACTAAACTTCCCATACTCGACTGCAGCTTCTTCATTTATTAAAAAAAGGGCATTGCAGGGCGCCTGGGTGGCTCAGTGGGTTAAAGCCTCTGCCTTCGGCTCAGGTCATGATCCTAGGGTCCTGGGATCGAGCCCCATATCGGGCTCTCTGCTCAGCAGGGAGCCTGCTTTCTCCTCTCTCCCTGCCTGCCTCTCTGACTACTTGTAATCTCTGTCTATCAAATAAATAAATAAAATCTTTAAAAAAAAAAAAAAGGGCATTGCGTCACCTGCACGTGTCCTTGTCCTCTGGCACAGGGCATGTGGGAGGGTAAAGGAGACCAGAGACTAGATGTTGCTCAGACTTTCCTAGAAGACAGGAGATGTGGAAAGGCAGGGTCTGACCCGCAGGGCTGGCTGGGTTTCGGCTGCCCCCAACTGCAGGCGGGGGAGGGGGGGCAACTATTTGGATTGTCTCGGGGCTGCTGAGAGATAAGGAAGTCATGCCTTGTGCATGTTGGGGAGGTCCTATCTCTGCTCAACAGTCAGCCTCACCTCCGGGCTCAGCGCACAGAAGCCGAACGGTGGGAAGAGATGTTCCCTGTGATTTAACTCACACAGAGAAGTGGGAACTGGGTTTAGAGGGCTGGCGGAGAGAAGATCCCCTGGCAGAGGGTGGCTGACTGTCCCAGTTTGCCCAGCACTGAGGGGAGGGTCTCAAATATAGGACTTTCAGAACTAAAATGGAGACACATCGATCGCCTTATGAAAGCACTCACACAGGAACTAAGCCTCCAGTTTGGCCAAGCACCTATGGGCCCCGCATGAAATTCTCATGCTCAGAAATATTGAGAGCTCAGGTCTCAGGGTTGGCTGGGGGGCTGAGGGCCCAGAAGCCCACCCAGTTAGCCCTTGGCACGTGTGCTACTGTAGGCATCACTAGGCCTTGCTTCCTCCAGAAGATCTGGTCACGTTTGCCTTCCTAGCTAGAGGACAAAATACTGTTAGCGATGGACTAAAGCTGTGCGGGACCCGGAATGCTGAGGAAAGTCCTTCTTGGTGACTTCTTGGAGGAGCCTGTGAGCAAACCCAGGAGGAGGCCATAGGGCAAAATTCTGCTTCCTGGCTGTCCCCAACGGTCACTTAGTCCTACAAAAATCTCAGCGGCTGGGGGGAATGAGGGGTCAAATGATGGGCATGGGGAGAACCAACAAGGGCCATTTTCAGTGCCAAATACAGCTCAGCTGCGATTAACTTATAGACAGGACTGAGCAGAAAAAGGGGCCGTGCCCCCATTCCTCGTCCTGCCCAGCACCTTCCCTCACCAGCCCAGCACATGGAGCTGAACTTCCCCTGGCTGGAATCCACTTAATTTTCTCCTAAGCTGCTTTGTGGGGCAGGCTGCTGAACACGCGACATGTCCAGTCCTGCTGTAGCCGACTTTCTCCACGGCCGAGGGCAGGCTCCAATTCCATGCCCCTTCTGCCAGCTGAAACAGAGCCCAGGCTCACACCGGGGCCGTGAGTTCGTGGAGACCAGGGGCCGGTGTGGATACTCAACTCCTCTGTCCATTCAAGGCAGTCTGACCCATTCAGGGGCCAGGGAGAAGAGACAGGACTCGAGAAGTCAGGATGGACAAAGTGTCTCCCTCCTGCCTCCGCCAACTCAGTCCCTAGTTCAGCAAATGTGCGCAGCACCGGGGAGGAGGCCGAGGTCGCTGAGACCCAGACTCAGAACCCAAAGAGGGACGGGAGGGCACAGGGAGCAGAGATCACAGACAGACCCCAGCTCACACTCTGAGACCTGCGTGTGTGGCTGCCCCGCTCCGTGTCCCCACACACCCCACCCCAGCGAGCGCACGCAGAGACGTGGAGATGAAAGGAAAAGATGAGAAGCCAAAATCCTGGTTAATTCACAAAGCAGTGCTCTGTGGGATAGACAATCAAGCTTTGCTTCAACTTACAACACATCTCTCACAAACAGCTTTTGCTGTCCGAGCCCTAAGTCCAACCCCTAAGGACTGAGCTAGAGAATTTAAAGGTTCTAAGGAGAAATGTAATCAAACCGCTTTTCCTTTTCCTTGACTGGGTCATTCGTTCATTCATTCATTCATTCATTCACAATTCACGAGTGCGACTCAGGGGGCAAGTTCAATCTGACCTCACTAGGTGTCCCCTGCCCCCGTCGTCCCCATTCTGGCTGTATGATCTAAATAGGTCATGACCTTGCACCCTTGAACTCCACTCACTGCCAAAACCCCGGGACCCTGTGCTTAGGCCGGAGCCATCCAAGCTCCATAAAGCCACCTCTGTCAAGTGAAATTATGGGCAAAGCAGCCCCTTGGGCTTCTGCCCCTCCCGTGTTTCTCCCCTCCTCTTCTCCTCTGCCTGGGATGGAAACTCTGCCGCTCTGGGCTCACATGCTTGAGTCACAAGGCTGAACGCCCAGCAAAAGAAGTAGTTCAAGGATATAACAGGCAGGAGGCCAGTGACACAAAAATACAGCATTTCATCTTGTTCATTATGTCCCCATCTTCTGTTTTTTTGATGCCTGAGAAATTAGTGCTGATGCTTACCGTTTGCCCAGCCCTCCTCCCGCGCCTTCCCACCTGGGATTGAGGCCTTGCTCCCCATTTATCCTCCCCAGTATTCCTTTCTGCATTTCTCCAAGGCCCACAAATGGTGCCTTGCTGTCTATGTTGCCCAGCACGTGGAGAGTTACAGGAATGAGCCAGTGATAAGGAGCTAATGGAGAGCAAATGAGCTGCTTGGTGCCTCCCAGTCTCCCTCCCCATTTCCTTCCCTGCCTCCCTTCCTCCCTCCTCCCCTCTTGGAGCCCCACCTCTAGAGCCCTTCCTGGCCTGGAGTCTCTGGCCCACGGAGGTCAATTCAGCACCAGGAGCCCCCGTGGTTGGCTGGCACCCGGTAAGTGGGCTTCCTCCTCTGCCCAGGCGGGTTGTTGGCTCTAATTGTCTAACTGCACATTTCCATCTCTGAGCTGCATGGGCAGATGGGCGAGCAGCTGTGCCAGGCCCCAGGGGACCTCTAGCTCCCAGGGAGCAGGCCCATCCCCCTGGCTCTCTAGACCTAAGGCCTCAGGGGCCCTCCTCAAGGGCAAGACACAGCCCAGGCCTCCAAAAGGGAAAAATACAAAAGCAAGTGTAAGCCAAGCCCCATGTCCTCCCACTCCCTCCTGCCGGGGAAAGGGCAGAGCAGGTATCAGACAGCACGGTGGCCGGCCGGCTCTCCTTGCCCAATTTAGGCACCGTCTTCTGACTGTTTCTGACCGCAAGTTCCCTGACTTCTCCGGATCCAACCTCAACATTGTTAAAATTCAGGCTGGAGCCCTGGCTATCTGGAGATGACGGGGTGGGGGGGGAGGGGTGCGAACAAGAAAGAGCCTCCTTGATAGAATCTGAAGCAAGCCAAGCACAGTCCCACGTCTGTGGTAAGCGGTCAAGGTTCCTCAGCCGCTGCTCTGTCCTGGGGAGCGTCTGCAGAGCCTCACGGTTCCGGACGGGACCACTGTGAACAGGTGCTTCCAGAAAACAACAGCTAACAATTCCTGAGTACCTACTGTGTGTCAGCCCTGTGTGAAGCTCTTTGTTGGCGCGAGTTCACTTAAGACGCCTAAGAACCCTGTAAAGGAGGCGGGGACAAGGATGAGAGAAAAGTTAGCTGTAATGTGCCCAAGGCCAAGCAGCTACAGATCCACACTCCAGGAAGCTGACCCCAAAGCTTCCCTCTTACACTCTCATCTGTGTGTGTGTGTGTGTGTGTTTATGCTTTACAAACTATAAACTAGAGGTACCTGGGTGGCTCAGTTGGTTAAGCATTTGCCTTCAGGCTCAGCTCATGATCCCAGGGTCCTAGTCCCAGGGTCCTAGGGTCAAGCCATGTAAGTCTGCTTCTCCCTCTGCACCTCCCCAGCCCCCACTCATGCGCATGTGCTCTTTCTCTCTCTCTCTATCTATCTCAAATAAATAAAATCTCAAAAAAAAAAAAAACCCACACATGCTATAAACTATTACACAACTATAAAGAGTTATTATTAGATCACTGGTAGTAGTGTGAGTGTGAGCCAGAGGTGGGTAGAGGGGATAGTCTGGGAAGATTTGTGCCTGACCATTAATCTGATTAAATATGGCTGACATGTAATTCAGAGCTAACTGGAGCTGTCTTGTTCTCTCTGAAAAGAGAGAGCTGAAATTTGACTGAAATTTGACTGAATAGAGCAAAGGACTCTTTCCAGGACTCCCAACCTGGTATTTATGGGATGCTGGTCTCGGTGATTCTCAAAGAGGCCAGAATGGGGGAAAGCGAGCCACCATGTTGCCATGTGGTCTCAGCTTCTGTAGCAACACCTCTCAGAGAAGGAGGCCTCTTCCCAGAGTAAGGGATCACATATTATGGGAGGACAGAGCAATGTCTAATTAGAGAGAGTCATTAATAGGGAATTAGCCTGTAGTAAATCTGAATGGATCTAGGCAATGATCATGAAGGCCAGTAGCATCATAAAAGGAGAGACACCCAGACATTGTGTGTCTCTGGAGAGTTGTATACCCACAACCAAAGGGTTTTTGCACACTCCCCCCAGGAAGTCAGTTAAAGGAAACTGCATTTGATTCAGCCCTAAATGTTACGCATACGGGATATATAGGGACAGTGGAACACATTACAAGGCATGGTGACAATGCAATGAGCCAGAGTCAGAATGCGAAACACTCTACAAGATAAACCTCCCAGTTTCTTTAGCAAAACACTGCAAGAGGAGGGGCACCTGGGTGGCTCAGTGGGTTAAAGCCTCTGCCTTCAGCTCAGGTCATGATCTCAGGATCCTGGAATGGAGCCCACATTGGGCTCTCCGCTCAGCAGGGAGTCTGCCTCCTCCTCTCTCTCTGCCTGCCTCTCTGCCTGCTTGTGATCTCTATCTGATAAATAAATAAAATCTTAAAAAAAAAAAAAACACTGCAAGTGGGAAGGAAAAAAAAAAGAATATAGGTTAAGAATGGTTAAAAATCTATAATGACCAATCGCAACATATGGACTTATCTGGATCCAAGTTAAAGAGAAAATTGGAAAAAAAGTATATAATAATCAGAGAAATATGAACATTAAGTGTATATTTTACTACATTAAGAAATTCTTAAATCTCTTTAGATGTGAGAATTAGACTTATTTTCAAGAGTCCCTGTCTCCACAGTTGAAATGATAAGCCGCCTAGGATTTACTTCAAAATAATCAGAAGGCAGGAAGAACTAGAAGTACGTCTAATACGAGATGGGCCATGAGCCAACTTCAGAATTACTAAAGTTTGGGTACGTGGAGGTTATCACATTATTTTCTCTACTTCTGTATATGTTTGCAATTTTCTATGACACAAAGGGGTTTTTTGGTTGGGTTTTTGTTTTTGTTTTTTGGGTTTTTTTTTTTGAGAGAGAGAGAGCGCGCGCGTGTGCCCACAAGCAGGGGGTGGGAGGTGAGGAGGGAAGGGCAGAGGGAGAGAGAGAATCTTAAGCAGGGGTCAATCTGCGCGTGGAGCCCAATGCAGGGCTTGATCTCACAACCCTGAAATCATGACCTGAGCTGAAATTGAGTCGGATGCTTAACCGACTGAGTCACCCAGGTGCCTCCAGTTGTTTGCTTTTAATAAAAATCCAACCCTTTGTAATTACCACTGTGGTAACATAAGCACAGTGCAATAAAATCCTGTGAGCTGGCCAGGACCCTGGCTCTGGCCTCTGGGGCTCCCCGCTTGAGAACATGATGAGAGGGGCCCCGTGCTGCTCTTCCCTTTCCCGCTGTAGCCGTGAACACATTACAGCCAGGCCCTTGGACAGAGAGGTAAGGCCATTACTGCGGAAGAGAAAGCAACCCTCTCAGGGCTCCGCCACAAGCTAGTGAAGGAGCCACACTCGATCTTCAGATGCATAATTCAACAGTCCCCCTTCTCCCCAGACCACCTTGGCTCAGAGCCGGAAACCAAGGGTTCTTCCAGCCCTATACTGAATTTGGCCTCTCAGTAACCCTGGGGTCTCGAAAAAAATTAGTGTGTCCGCAAAGCAGAGTCTATGCTGGCTCGGGCAAATGCCTTCTTGCCTTTTTGCTTGCTTTAGGTGCCAGAGTGGGGAAGGGGCAGAGGGGAGAAGGAAGAAGGTACGGGAAGGCCCCAGAAGAGCCAGGCGCCCAAGCCCATGTTCAAGCCCAGCCCAGAGGCCCAGCTACAGCCAGCCCCACCTTGGGCAAACACATAGCACTTCCCGCGCTGGTCCTGCCCTTCTACTTCCTGGTGCTGCTGCTCACGGGGCATATGGGACAGGAGAGAAGATGGAGGGAGAAAGGGAGAGAGACTTCAGGAAGAAGAGGGAGAAGCGGTACAAGGAGCCTGGAGAAGACCTTGAGAAGGGAAGAAATACGAGGGGAGGAGCACCACACCTGGCATATTCCAGAGCTCAAATCTGCCGAGGAAATAATTGAGTGAAAGAAAGAGAAGAGAAAAGGAGAGAGAGAGAGAGAGAAGGAGAAAGCAGCTGTAGGGATTGAGGGCGAGGGGAGGACTCTAGAGGCCCTCAGGAACCGGTCACCCAACGCCCACTCCTGTTCCCAGAGCCCCGTGCCTCCCGTGGCCCCAGGGACCACCCCCACCTCCCCCCACCATGTTCTCAGGAGGAGTTCCCAGCCCTTCCCAGCCCAGGAGGGGGGTACGGGAGCCAGCCACAGACACACCACATGGCCCAGAAGGTCCCTTTCCTACCTCCTAGCAGCCTGCTCCTGGAAGAGAGACAAGGGGACTGATCACCTCCCTCCCGAGGGCAGAGTGCCAGGAGCAAGGCTCCACCTCAGACCTCAGAACCAGGGCCCAATCAAGGGAGCCAGAGGAGCCCGCCCAGAGCTGCCCTTTTGAGGGGACACAGGGTTCACTGAGTAGTCATCTAAGGTGCCTGTTCCATATTCACACCCACGCTGGGCGGTCACAAGAGGCCCGCCTCCCACCTCTTCACGCTCCCCGACTTTCAGGGACCACAGAGCCCGAGGCTACCCTGGAGTCAGGGCAAGCGGGCATCCCGCGGCTGGTGAACACGGCCCCCTCCGGCACCGAGGAGGCAGGAGGCGTGCCAACGGGACCCTTGCAGCAGGACCCTTGCTGTGGCTCCAGGGACCTCCCACTCACCCCAGGGCAGTCCTGACTTGGAAACTCAAATCCTGGCTCTGCCGCTTGCTGGCTGTGCAACCCAGGGCAGCCACCAACCACCTGGGAGCCTCAGTCACAGCTCAACCTGCACCTCCAGGGCGAGGGGAGCACGTGGAAGGAAAACCGCTCTGGGCTCCCAGAGGAAAGGCTGCCCCGTAAATGCAAGGTATCATTCCCGTAAATGAGAGCTCCTGCCACACCTAGGAAGGAGGGGGCCGGTTCCTGTCCAGCATGGCAAGCCAGCCCCAGGAAGGGTAAGGTGAACGACAAACCAAGCCAGAGAACACAGAGGCCCCCCCGGGCCGCAGGCACCAGAGGCGCCCCGCCCCACCCCCACCAGAGGGGAATGGAACATGCTGGCAAGGAGGAGTGAGGAAGAAGAGGGAAGACAGGACTGGGCCGGGAGGCATGATCTGGCCCTATGATTCGTATTTGTGGGATGACTGAGGTTTCTCTACCCATCCAGAGCTTGGCCCAAAGTTGGGGGGTGGCTCAGAGTAGTGGGCAACTCCCACCACAGGGCTCCTCCTTCACACCCGCCCCGGAGGGAGGAAGCCGTGGGCTCAAGGAGCTTCCAGGAGGAGTGAGCTCACAAACCCAGGACTCCAAGAGGTCTCTGCCTCTCCTATAAATCATAACAGGAATCACAATCTCTGACCTGGGCAGCGCTTTCCATACACGGTGACTGGTTTTCATGTAGCTTCACAGAACCCAAAGGAGGAAAGGCTTACGTTATGACCCCTGGACCTCAGCTCATCGAGTAGTGGGTGCTCAGAGGGGACAGCGCATGACCTGAAGTCACACGTCTTCTGGAAGGGCCAGTACCCACACAGGAGCCCTGTTTGTGAGGCTCCGAGACCTAGACTCTCTCCCGCTGGGCAGCCCAGGGCTTGGCCCTCACGTGAGCAGTAAGACGAGGGCAGGTCCTGCTAGGAAGGCTTGGCCCTGTTCTCCTGCCACTTGGGGACCAAGAGTTAGTTACCCACCTCCGGGCTTGGCACATTCAGGGGCCGCAGGGGTTAAAGGTAGACTGTTGTATGGCAAGCCCAGGGTTTCACCAGCAATGAACTCTCTTAAAAACTTAAGCAATGTCCCCTCATCTTGCTCTTGATAGACCACGGCTCCTTTGTCAGCCCTGTTAAAACTAGAAGGTCCCCCTGAGGCTGTGAGTTCTGATGAGGTCCAGGCTTGAGCCATTTCTCTCCAGGTCTGAGACACAAAAGGCCAAAAGTGACAGGACGCTGACTAGCAGGAGTAGGGGAAGGAAAAGATTCCTGTCTCCAGAACCTTCCTTGGAAGCAGGCCTGGGCTGGGGTGAAGCAGGCAGTATGGACTAGACATATGGCAGTCCAGAGGCCTGGAAAGGCTCTCCCAGCAATCTGCTTCTGGGCAGAGGAACAAGATGAACAGTATGGCTAATACAACCCCCCATCTGAGAGGGACAGGCCAGGTGGGGCAGGCAACGAGGTGGGGTGGGAGCAAAACTCCTTTCATCCTGCTCAGGGAAATCTTCCATCTGTGTGCTGACAGGAGGAGTAACTCAGAGACCCTGACCACCCCCAACAACTTCTCTAAGTATCCATGAAACACATTTTCACTCCTAATAAGATCACCACTGGAGGTGGGCTCTGGACTGGGTCCTGATGAGACCACCAGATGGAGACACTTCCCGCGGGACTCCTTTTTCCCTTTGGCCACTCAAGGGTTAACCGACAGCCAACCCTCAAGCCCCATTCTCGGCCAGGCCAGGAAAACAGGATGGCTGGGGCAGCTAGTGGGGTGGGGGGTGTTTAGCTTGGCCTTGCCCCAGCTTGCAGACAACTCCCCTCGATGTATAGACACCCAGGCTGGGCCCCTTGAACCAAGTCCTTCCCTTCCTCCCCCACCAGAGAAAGGCTCTAGAGAAGGCCCTCTTGGCAAGGGAGGTGGGGGAAGGCTATTTTCCAGGACTAGAGAGCAGTCTGAAGGAGGAGCCCATCTCTCAAATGCATCTTTTGAAGCTTCAGTAGATAGCTACCCCTTCTCTGCTGTCTGCCAGAGCTGCCCGCGATGGCGGCTCCGGGGACAGCGGTGCCAGGAAGATGGTGCCTGGTTCGACAAGCAAAGACAAAAGTGACCTTGGGAGAAAGCTGACAGACAAGGAACCATGTCATTCCCTCCTCCCCCTCTTCTGTCTGGGCTGCCCCCACCACAGGGGAGCCGAAAAGACCAGCTATTCTGAGCCAAGCAGTGGGAATGATGGGGTGTACGTGACACGGATGTCTCTGTACCTCCTTTCAATTCCCCCACTCCCGGAGCCATGGCCACTGTTCTCCCATAGTCCTCCGTCACCTTGCCTCAACTACTTTGATGGCCAGAAAGTAATTCTGTTGGTCACTTTTAAGAGGTATCTTTACGGTATTCCAAGGGCAAAAGCGCCTCCACATAGGGAGGACCCGATGTAAACCTCTCTAGTGTCCATAAGGGCTTTCCAAAGGGTCTGTAACCTAATCCCCCCTGTCTGGTGTCACCGTAACCTTCCTGCCTCCAGCCACCATCTCAACTCTATCCCTGAGGGCTTACCCTAAGTCTTGGGAGTCCCAGCCTCGCCTCTCGAGCCCCAGATGTAGTTCTGAGTGTGTCCTCAGAAACCCCCTTCCTAACCAATCTCCTCTGTCCATAATGAAGTCTTTAGAGTATAAATTAAACACACCCCAGCAGACTGTCTGAATCATGTCACCCCCACTCCCCTTGTCCCAGAGATGAAAGTGTGCCTCTGAATTTATCCCCTGCTCTCTCCAGATGACGATTCTGCCACGCTCTGGCTCATACGCCTTCAGCGTATCTCTATGCTTACAGGATAGAGGCTAAACTTCTTAGCTGGAAATATAAGGCCTTTTAAAATCCAGCTCCAATTTATTTATCCAAGATGATCTTCTACTACCATTCTAAGAGTAAAAGCGTAGATTTCCTGTACATGTTACAAGCCATTGGTGCCAGAGGAATTCAGTGGAAAAAGAGGTCATTTCTGGCCAGGGTGATCAGGCCAGACTCCATGGAAGGGCCGTGTGTGTGTGTGTGTGTGTGTGTGTGTGTGTGTTGGAAGGTGTTATGCAGCATCATCAATGGACCAGCTTGCCTGTGGTTCCACTCTCCCCCTCCCTACTTCACCCCATGATGGGCTCATAAGCATACATTTGCAAAGGACATACATCTGCAAAGCCTCATGGATGTGGGAAATGCTTTTCCGCACTTGAGGATTTGTGAAACTCCAGGCAGCCAGGAATAGAATCAGACTGGAACAGAAGCACAAAAGCTAACAAAAGCCCTTGAGGAGCCCCCCGCTAGTGCGGGACTGGAGAGATAAAGAGAGTGGGGTCTGAGAGGTCTCCTCCGCAGGTCCTGGCAGGCAGTTTGCTGGGATGGATTCCATTTCACCTCCCCTGGGCACATTGCTCCACCAAATGACTAGCAATGGGAGGAAAGAATTCTAAGAAACTTTCTGGACTCCCAGACTTTTCAGTTTGGATCTTTGGAGGGAAGGGTGTGAGAAGAGTTAAGGGAAAAAAAAAAATCCAACCTCCTCTGCCTTCTGTGATTCCGGCAACTCTGTGCTATATATCAGTGGCCAGGCAGAGGAGTGGGAGAGAGAAATGAGCTTGGAAGACCAGACCAGACTAGTGGACGCCGAGACCAGCCAGCTCTCCCTTCCCAGGCAGCATCTCGAGCCAGAGAATGACGAGGCCAGAGCCAAAGCAGTAAGAGGGAAGGGCATCAGGGAAGGGAAGACATAAATTATCACTGTCTCCAGCACTACCATGAAATCCCCTTCCCAGGGCTGTGGTCTCCTCGTCCATACTGTAACTCACCCTATGGAATGCCCCCACAGTACACTCACCCTGAAGAGGATCCCCGCATGGGCTGAGACTGGGAGAGACCCAAAAATGGAACCAGAAGGGAGAGGTGAGGGGAGCGCATGAGCAGGAGGGTGAGGAAAAAAGGAGAGAATTAATGAGCTCTTGTCAGAATTAATTTTCAGAGAGCAAACAAAAGCAATTATTGTGGGAGGGTGGGATCCGCTGGCTGGGCTGCTGTTAGGGAAGCTGCCTGGGTCCCTGGGACCTGGCTGTCTGCACTGTGATTAGAAAGAAGGTGGGAGGTTGCTCCCTGGAGGAGAATCCAGGGGAAATGAGTCTTCGTGTGCTGCAGAGGGAGGGAAGGAATGATTGGGAAGCAGGTGCCCGAATAATTACGTATGCGTCAGTGAACAGCACACACACCCAAAGGCGTTAGCAGGGCAGCTCCAGCAACCACCACGAGCCATAAAACTAGCCCAAATGGACAATGGTTGCCAAACCCTGGAGAACAGGAAGTCTTGTCATGATAGGACCACACGGAGGGGATGGCTACTCTGGACTAAGCACGGGATGTTTTGCAGGTCTAACTTCCTTTCATCCAATAACAGACAATTATTACCCTCCCCATTTTTTTTTAAGATTTTATTTATTTATTTGACAGACAGAGATTACAAGTAGGCAAGAGAGGCAGGCAGGGAGAGAGAGGAGGAAGCAGGCTCTCCGCGGAGCAGAGAGCCCGATGTGGGGCTCGATCCCAGGACCCTGGGATCATGACCCGAGCCGAAAGCAGAGGCCTTAACCCACTGAACCACCCAGGCGCCCCTACCCTCCCCATTTCACAGACAACAAAACTGAGGTTCTAAGAGGTTAAGGGTCCAGGAACGAAGACTTGCCCTAAGTTCCCAGAGATCTAGGTTTGAATCACAGCTCTACAACTTCCTAACTATGTGACCCAACAGTGTCCTCTGGGACACACCATTGAACACCCCGGAACTGTGGCGTCATCATCTGTAAAACAGGGATATTTCTATGAACTTCCCAACCTGCTGTAAAATAAGATCATTTCTCTGTATAAAGCTCCTAGCCAGTGCTGGTAAATGCCCACACTAGCTGTTCAGTAAACATTTCATTCTTTTCCCTGCCCCACCTTCCAGTAAGATAATTTAGTCATTCATTCAACAGTCAGTGGAGTGTCCAGTGTATAAAAAGGGGGGAGGAAATAGAATTTATGGGAGGTCTTTTCATGCAGGAACGTCACTAGGTCCTTAGGGTAGGGCATGGTGGTTGACAAGAACAGGACAGAGTGCCTGCCTTCAAGTAGGAGTTTACAACCTAGCAAGCCAAGCCTAAAAGCCCCTGAGTTCCTGAATGCCGGGATGTGTGACAAGAGCTTGTAAGACAGGGCGGCCAAAGACCCAGAGCCTCTCGAGCTTAGAAAGGGGAGGGACCAGGCTGCCGGAAGAGAGAGATGATGCCAGTGGGGCACAGGAAGGGGCCCGAGAAGAGGTCACGTGACTTTGGAGCCCTGTGAAAGGCTGGATTTGGAATGGGCATGAAGGGGTAGGGGTTCTTATGGCCTCTCCTGAGGAGATTCATGGGATACTAACCGATGTGTGTTTCTGATTTCCAGTTTCCAGGCAGAGGAACAGAGGTGACAACAAATTCTTTGCTACCCCTGTCCTGAAAGGTGGAGTCTATTCCCCCCCAGGGCATCAGGGCAGGCCTGTGACTTGGTTGGACTAAGAGAATATAACAGAAGTGACGCTGTGTGACTCTGAAACTTGGGCATAAGAAGCCTTAAGGGGTGCCTGGCTGGCTTAGTGGGTGGAGCATGAGACTCTTTGCCTTTGGAGTTGCGAGTTCGAGCCCCACGTTGGGAGGCAGAGACTACTTTATAAAAAAGTTCCCCAAAAAAGCCTCAAGCTTCTGCTTGGATCTCTTGGAATACTCCCTCTGGACACAGGGGCCCCTGGGTGGCTCAGTGGGTTAAAGCCTCTGCCTTCGGCTCAGGTCATGATCCCAGGGTCCTGGGATCAAGCCCTGCATCAGGCTCTCTGCTCAGCAGGGAACCTGCTTCCCCCCCTCTCTGCCTGCTTCCCTGCCTCTCTGCATACTTGTGATCTCTCTCTGTTGGATAAATAAATAAAATCTTAAAAAAAAAAACTCTCTCTGGACACATTCTCTCTAGGAAACAATTCGCCCCCGAGGGAAGTCCAGGCCACATGGAAAGGCTACATGTCCGTGCTCACATTAACAGCCCCAGATTCACACACGCACACGCACACACATGCATGCACACCTGCCATGGAGTCTGGCCTGACGGTCTCAGCCAGAAGTGACCTCTCTTTCTACTGAATTCCCCTGGCACCAGAGACAGCTATTTGAGGAGCCACCTTGCCTGCCTGGCCCAGTCCAGCCTTCAGATGACGACAGAGGTAAGAGACACCCCCAGCAAAACCCCGGCTGAGCCCAGAGAACCCGGAGAATCCTGAGAGGTGACAATGCATTATTGTTCTAGCCACTATATTTCGAGGCGGTCAGGGGATAAGCAGAGGACCGGGTGTCTCTTTCACTATCCTGGGTTGTTACTAGGGAAGCTGGAGCAAGGGGCACACTAGCAACAGAAGGGGAAGAGGTGAGAAGGAACTGTGCATTGGGACAGGGAGGCAAGGGAACCCGCTGAATGCCCCCCCACCCCAGTAGCCTCCAGCTCCCCCCTCCCCTCAGCTCTTCCCAACATGGCGCCAGATCAATAGAACTCAGATCAATAGAACTCATAACTCACTTTACCCCCCGGGAAATAACCGGGGAGAAACTCCGTAACGGAGAGATGTTTATAGTAGAGCTAGCTATTCATAATAGCAACAAATTGGAAACAACCCAAATTCCCAGTAATAAGAGAGGAGCAATACGGTAATGAAGTAACATGACAGGATTATTTAGAACTCCATTTAAAATGACACATTTATGGACCATTGGCATACCTGGAAGTAGTTGTGTAGAAAAGGAAAAGAAATGCATGACCCAGGACACCGACTGCACATAGACTACAGCCGTAGAAAGATTAACAAAAATGAGAAGGGCCCATGGAATAAGGCATTTGGTTTGGCATTCACTCACACCCTTTTCAAAAAAAAAAAAAAGCGTACTCCTTTCCAAAAAGGCACCAAGTCAACCTCACAAATCCTAAAAATGGGGTCATGATGGCATAAGAATTAGGAGCCGCCATTCTGGAAGACAGGAATCTCTCTCTCTGTCATCCAGGGACAAAAGGGCAGGTTGGCGGGGGGGCACTGGATGACAGGGACGGCGTGAGCAGGGCTGTGACATCCCCTCGGCAGGGTAGCTGAATGTTAGAAAACAAACCCTCATGTTTGCTGACACCATGCAAGGAGAAGGACTCACACAAAAGCCACACATTATCCCATAATTATTGTCTCTCTCGTGCCTGCAATTAAGGGCTGTCTGAGAGGCGGCTGCCGGGGTAAATACACGTTCACCGCATTAGAATCAATCAACCAACGGAAGCACCAATTAACAAGCCCACTGCAGAGACACTCGGGTCCCCTGGCGACAACCGTGGGGAGGAAGGGGACAGGACAAGATAGCATGGATCTTGGATGCATCCTAACCCAGGAGCAGGGAAGGGATGCTTACAGTGACATCCTGAGCCCCAGAGAGAAGTCAGTCTTGCCCCCAAAAGAGCCACGCTGGGCAAGCAGGTGCTCAGACCCCCTCCCACACCCAGTGCGAAGTCAGGGTGGGGGGGCATGCATTCATGGGTCTGTCAGCAAGGTTCCCCGGGGGGCTGCTGCAGCTCCTGCATGGGGCAGCCCTCGGCCTGTGGGGGTCTGTGAAGAGAAAGAGACACAAGAGAAGCCTCAGAGGGGCTGTCACCTCCCGAGTTACAGAGTGAGAGAAACACAGGGCAAAGAGAGGAAGCAGGCAGGGAGCCATCTTGACCGACGGACACTGAAACTGACTTACACTGGCCTTTGGCTATTTTTCTTAAGCAGCAAGCTCAGAATCACAGAAATCAGAGAAGTCAGAGATGATCCTTTTGTCCAGAGGAGAAGGGCAAGAAAGTGTGTGGCTGATGGCAGCCATCCCAAGTCTTCTCCAAGGGATTTGGGGAAGACAAGGGTGCCTTGCAGTCCCACATGGCATGCCCAGTGCCTGGCCACGGCACTCCACCAGCCAGCCAGGCCCTCTCTGCAGGGACCACAGCCAGCAGAGCTCAGACTGTGGGACCAGAACCCCCAGAAGATGCCTACCAGCCACCCAGGAGCCTCTGAGAGAAGAGGGGCAGAGCGTGCAATCAGAGATGATCTGGCCCAGGGTGTCTTGGTCCTGGCTTCATGCTGGAATGACCCAAAGAGCTTTTTTTTTTTTTTTTTTTTTTGCTTTTTTTTCTCCAACCCCCCCCCCCCCCCGCCAGAAAGCTTTTAAAATACTAATGCCTGGGTACAACCACAGACCAACTGGATAGGGATCTCAGGGGGAAGGGGGAGGCTC
>PISX010023909.1:0-28892 GCA_004024625.1 Mellivora capensis | reverse complement strand
GCAAAGGAGACAGTCAACAAAACAAAGAGGCAACCCACGGAATGGGAGAAGATATTTGCAAATGACAGTACAGACAAAAGGTTGATATCCATGATCTATAAAGAACTTCTCAAACTCAACACGCACAAAACAGATAATCATATCAAAAAAAGGGCAGAAGATATGAACAGACACTTCTCCAATGAAGACATACAAATGGCTATCAGACACATGAAATAATGTTCATCATCACTAGCTATCAGGGAGATACAAATTAAAACCACATTGAGATACCACCTCACACCAGTTAGAATGGCCAAAATCAGCAAGACAGGAAACAACGTGTGTTGGAGAGGATGTGGAGGAAGGGGAACCCTCTTACACTGTTGGTGGGAATGCAAGTTGGTGCAGCCACTCTGGAGAACAGTGTGGAGGTTCCTCAAGAAGTTAAAAATAGAGTTTCCCTGTGACCCTGCAATTGCGCTACTGGGTATTTTCCCCAAAGATACAGATGTGGTGAAAAGAAGGCCCATCTGTATTCCAATGTTTATAGCAGCAATGGCCACGGTCGCCAAACTGTGGAAAGAACCAAGATGCCCTTCAACAGACGAATGGATAAGGAAGATGTGGTCCATATACACTATGGAGTATTATGCCTCCATCAGAAAGGATGAGTACCCGACTTTTGTAGCAACATGGACGGGACTGGAAGAGATTATGCTGAGTGAAATAAGCCAAGCAGAGAGAGTCAATTATCATATGGTTTCACTTATTTGCGGAGCATAACAAATAACACGGAGGACATGGGGAGATGGAGAGGAGAAGGGAGTTGAGGGAAATTTGGGGGGAGATGAACCATGAGAGACTATGGACTCTGAAAAACAATCTGAGGGTTCTGAGGGACAGCGGGTGGGAGGTTGAGGGAGCCAGGTGTTGGGTATTGTGGAGGGCACGCATTGCATGGAGCACTGGGTGTGGTGTAAAACTATGAATTCTGTTACGCTGAAAAGAAAAAAATAACTAATGTTATACTATACTTTGGCTAATCGAATTTAAATTAAAAAATATGATTAAAAAAAGTGTCACTTGTGTTTTTTCCCCCTCCTGATCCCATCTTGTTTCATTTTTTTCCTTCCCTACCCCCTGCACCCCCCACCTAGCCTCTCAAATTCTTCATATCAGGGCGATTATATGATAATTGTCTTTCTCTGGTTGATTTATTTCACTCAGCATAATACCCTCTATTTCCATCCACACTGTTGCAAAAGGCAAGATTTCATTTCTTTTGATGGCTGCATAGTATTCCATTGTGTTTGTGTGTGTGTGTGTGTGTGTGTGTGTGTGTGTGTGTGTGTGTGTATATATATATATATCATCTTCTTTATCCATTCATCTGTTAATGGACATCCTGATTCTCCATATCATGTCTTATTGTAATAGAACACATTGATTAGACACAAAATTCTATCTAAAATTAGTATTTATCAAATCAGGAAGATAATGGTACTTGCCTCAAAATTTTCTTTTGACGATTAAGTGACGAAACACATTATAACACACACACACACACACACACAGAAAAAAGCTTAATATTTAGTAGTTACACAGAAGTAATGATTACTACTGTTGTTGTGATTATTACTCTTTCTAAAATTACTATATTAGCATTTCCATAATTGTTTATTATTAATATTATTGTGTTATGTTTATTTCTTTACATATGAGAGGAAAGTATTCAGGATATGAGTGTATATAAATGAGTTAAAAAATGCAATTAGATGCTGTGAATCAGAAGTATATTGTGCACTAGGTGCCTGGTGAAATTGCTCCCTGAGGTTCTCTGGGGGAAATGGAAATACAGTATGTTGAATGATAATGTGTGGTTTGCTTTCCACCCATATACACACATATTGGCGTGTGTGAGAGAGCAAAGATATGGTCCTTATTATAAAATAAAACAAATGAGTTATTCAAAATTTCATCTCTACTAGCCATTTGACATTATAATTAACTATTTTTTTGTCCTTTTGACCTTTCAGGACACCAAATCATACACCAAAAAATCATTTCTTGGCTACCTTATATCTATTTGTTGTTGCTGTCATGTCAGTGTAAGGGATTCCTGTGAGGATTGTTTCAGTGACATCAATTTCATCATGCCTAAAAATGAACTGCCAAAGTTCCCTGAAGCATGTGGCACAATTGGTACAACAATTTATAATAGCCCACGCCAGAAATCAGAAAAATAATGTTATCCCAAATTTCCTTTATCTCTGCACGCTTCCATATAAAAATCACTATTATCCTATCTTCTCTCCCTACATAAATTCCCCACCTTGGGTTATTCCTGATCTTGCTGCTACATTACATGTGTTGTTATGGTAATTTTAAACATCTATTCTGTCCTATGTCAGTAGAATGTCTAGATCTGTATGGGTTCAGTACCATCTACAAAGGATCACACACTTTACAGCTCTTCTTAAAGTCAGAAGACTGTGGTTAATGAAGTAAATTTCAGAAAATGACAATGGAAGTGTTTGGGGACTGGAAGCTCACACTCTTCTAACTCTTTTGTCCATGTGAGTTTCACCTATATGTAATGATGTGTGGTCCTGCTTCTTTCTGGAAGAGCTGTACAGGAAATAAAACCCAGGAATTTAGGAACAAAAATGTATCAGCTACCAGGCAATTTATTCATGATGATAAAATGTGAATATTAATGAAAAATAACTCACCAAATTGTCAAAAGAATAATTTGGAAAGGGAAAAAGCAAGAGGTTGCCCTGTGATATGTTCTTGCTCCCCTTAACATTCATATTGGGTCATATATTTTGGGTATAATGGATCTAGGATAAATCCAGTGTGTTTTATTCAAAATGCCTAACACATGATTTTATGACATAGAAGTACAAAAGATTTTACAACATTGTAATAATAATTCAAATAAATATCTGCCTTCAATATCTACCTTTATGAATAGATATTTTTTGTAGTTAAGTTTATTCTTTCTGGAGCACTGTTTTGAGCATGCAGCAGCTAATCAGCTAGGTTACACAATATGCACATTCTATTAAATTTACATTAAAAATAGTAAAATAACCAACCAAACAAACAAAGAAAATCAAAGACTTTGTTTTTGGGAACTTATCTCTAGTTCCAATTTCCATTGAAACTATTTATATTTTCATGACATTGTCTTTCCTAAATCTTTTCCAAACCCGTATTTTTTCTTACATATAAACAGTCGTTCCCACTATTTCTAAGATCTTTGAACCCTTCCCATATCTAGGGCTTGATGTAAAAATATCCTTCCTCCTTTCTTATATTTCTTGTGTAGAATTGGGCAACTCTGTCAGCGTATCCTGTATCACCTAAATCTGCACTAAGTTTATGTTTGCTCTACAAACCTTGAATGTGACCTGCCGATCCTTTCCTGACCTGGCCTCTAATGTCTCCCAAAGGTCCTCTTCTCTGGCTTCATTAAACTTTACCAATTTCACAAAACATAAGACAGAACATTGGTGAATTCTTTCACATCTAACACACTTGTCTGACTGGCTCCCCACAAGATACAAACAAGCCCTTCTTATTGGTGCCTAGCAATTGCTAACACCATTTGTGTGTCTATTGCAATGTTACTTCCTCCAGGATGACTGAGAGGCATGGGGTTATGCCCCATACAGGAATTTGCTTCAAAGCAGCTGAGAGTTTGCTGGTATTAGCGGGATAAATCATTTGGGAGGACAAAAGAAGCAGGGAGGACACCTACCAAGGTGAAGTCCTGTATCATGTAACTTCTGGAGGATAAAGTAACCACCCTCTGATGGGTGACATGAGTGTCTTGTGTTTCCAGAGGAAGCTGGCAAGGGAACATGAAGAAATCATTTGTGTGAAGTGGGGTGGGGACATTGGGACAGACAAGCATTCTTTATGTACAGTAGGAAAAATCCTGGTGTCAAAGGGAGAAGGGAACTCAGATTGAATAAATTCAGGTTGAATAAATTTCAGATTGATTGAATAAAGTGAGATGAAGAATTTGTTTAAAAAAAAAAAGCCTACATTTCTGAGCCCTTTCCCATTATACACTTTCTTCTGAGCATATTTTATACCCATTTTTCGGGGCCTGAGAGCACACTGTCTGTTAAAGGACCTGTGCATGGCCTGTCTCTTATATCAGAAGTTCAAGGAAGGCCACTAGGGCAACTTCACTGGTGCAGCATTGACAGTCTCCTGGATGTTTTCAGAGTGAATGAATGAACCTACTTATCCCACATACAGCCTAATATGGAGAGGTACATAAAAAGATGAACTTGTTTTATATAAGTGATAATATTTATTTTTCTTCTTGATAGGTTCATAAGTCAATTAAATGAGAGATAAATAAACTAAACATGAAAATAAACATAACAAAATAGTTAATTTATTGGTCTTACATATAATTATGATGACAGCTATATATTAGGGAATATTTTTTGAATATCAGACAAGATTTTAAGCATCTAGAATTGTTTAACATCTTATAGTTGTTAATTATCACTGAAGATCTATGTGGTCCCACAAGATCAGACAACATACCCAAGTTATCTGACTTAAACAAGCATTCAAGTCCTGAACTTTTGGTGTCAGAATTCATGTTCCAATGTAAAGACAGTTTCCCCCAGAAATTCTTACCTATTTAAACCCAACATAGGGGCTTCACTGACAATATCCTGTTCTTTAAGAAGGGAAAGGATGTTTAAGTAACACGGGTTTGTGTGTGGTTTGCCTATGAGGGATGTTGTGAGTGCCCAGTCCTCCTTTAACAACTGCCCTTTCCTAACTGCAAGCTGTCTAAAATCAGACAACTGAATTCAGATCTGTGTGAAAGGGAACCATGAATTTTGTGTCAATACACTTAACTCCTTTTTTCAAAAGTGATAACACTGAATATACCTCATCAGGTTATTGTAATCATTAAAATAAGAACATGAAAGTGAAATGTTAAGCAAAATGAACAAAGTAATTAATGAAAGACATTTCATGTTTACTTTTATTGTTATTTTTATTAATTTTATGATGATAAACTATTTTTATTCCATCTCAATGAAGGTTTAACTAGTTCAATTTATTTATCTTAAAGTAACTAAAGAAATAAAATATTTAATGAAATCACACTTCGATCAAAATATGAGTATATTGAGGATAACAAGGTTTAAATATAATAAAATGGTTGAGGTCAATTAAAAATGCTGAAGCATGGAAAAAATTATATATATAAGAATTGTTGAAGCCTGGCATTCAGGTTTGAGATAAATACTCAATAAGCCTTTCTTCTAAAGTCTGTAGATGCCAGGAGAGGCAAAATAACAGAAGAATAGGGGACCTCATTTCATCTTATCCCTTGAATTTAGCTATATATATTTGCTTTATTTACAATTTTGGGATTTAGTGTCTGCTCACACAATACCAAAATACACTCAGGACCAATAGGATCACTCTGTTTTGTCCACCCTATGATATTGTGTTCTCCCCCTTTGTTGTTGTTATTAGCTTTTCTGTTTTGTTTTCTGACCTCTTCAGATTTGTGTAGTGTTTAGAGAGGATCCTTTCCAAAATCAGTAAAAATAGATAAATACTCCAACATATAATAGAGAAGCTTGGAAATATTAGACAAAATGAGAAAATTCTGAAAGTGGCTCAAGACAAGAGGCTCTTAAACTACAGTGGGATAAACATCAGTCTAAGATCAGACCTATCCAGAGATCAAGCAGGTCAGAGAAGAATAGCATGATATATTCAGGGTACAAAATGGGAAGAATGTGCAGCCAAGAAAACTATCCAGCAAGGCTGTCATTCAGAATGGAAAGAGAGATAAAGAGCTTCCAGAAAAGACAGAAAATGAAATAATATGTCTCATTCCTGGAAGAAATATTAAGGTGTATAATCTAAGTAGAGATCACAAGAGTAACATAGACAGAAAGAAAGATAAACAGTATACATAAACTGGGACCTTACATGTAATACAATGACACTAAATTCATATCTTTCAACAATTACTCTGAAATTAAATGGGCTAAGTACTCACATCAAAAGACACATGGCATCATATTGGATAAGAAAACAAGACCCATCCATATGCTGTCTACAAGAGACACATTTTAGACCTAAAGACTCCTCCAGATTGAAAGTGAGGGGTTAGAGAACAATTTACCACACTAACAGATCTTGTTGTTGGATACACCCTTTAAGTATGATATAGTGTCCTTCTTCATCTCTTTCTATAGTCTGGTTTATAATCTAGTTTGTCTGATATGAAGACTGCTACCCCAACTTTCTTTTTCTTTTGAAATCTAACAAATGTAAGTATTTATGCTCCCCAACATGGGAGTAGCCAATCATATAAACCAATTAATAACCAAAATAAAGAAACATATTGATAATAATACATTAATAGTAGGGGACTTGAACATCCCACCTACAGCAATACACAGATAATCTAAGCATAAGATCAAAAGGAAACAAGGGCTTTGAATGACACACTGGACCAGCTGTACTTCACAGATATATACAGACCATTCCATCCTAAAACAACAGAATATACATCCTTCTCGAGTGCACATGAATGTTTCTCCATAATTGATCACATGCTGGGTCACAAATCAGGTCTCAACCAACACCAAATGATTGGGATTTTTCCTTGCATATTTTCAGACACCAAAGCTTTAAACCGGATCTCAATCACAAGAAGAAATGTGGGAGGATCTTTGAGGTAATAAGGATCCTATTCAAGAATGAAAGGGTCAATCAGGATATTAAAGAAGAATTTAAAAAATTCATTGGAACTAATGAGAATGAAAACAAATCTCTTCAATATCTTGGGGATACAGCAAAGACCATCCTAAGAGGGAAGTACAATGTAATACAAGCCTCTCTCAAAAATAGACAAAATATCAAATACACAGGATAACTTTAAACCTAAATGAACTGGAGAAAGAACAGCAAATAAAGCCTAAAACAAGCAAGAGAAGACAAATATTAAAGATTAAGGCAAGAAACAATGAGTTAGAAACTAAAAGAACAGTAGAACAGATCAAAAAAATGAGAAGCTTGTTCTTTGAAAGAATGAATAAGAACAAACCCCCAGCCAGACTTATGCAAATGAAGAGATAAAGGACCCAAATTAATAAAATGATAAATTCAAGGGGAGAGATCATGACTAATACCAAGGAAATAGAGATAATTATTACAACTTATTATCAGCATCTATATGCCAACAAATAAGATCGTCTGAAAGAAATGGATGCATTGCTGGGAATTTATATACTTCCAAAACTGAAACACGAAGAAAGGAATTTGAAACAGTAATCAAAACCTTCCTCCCAAAACAAGCATTCACACCCAGATAACTTCCAGCGGAATTCTACCAAACACTTGAAGAAGAAATAATACATATTCTCCTGAAAGCTATTTCAAAAAACAGAAATACAAGGACAATTTCCAAACTTGTTCTATGAGGCCAGCACTACCTTGATCCCCAAACCAGACAAAGACCACATCAAAAAGGAAAAATACAGATCAATATCCCTGATGAACATTGATGGCAAAATTCTCACCAAAGCACTAGCCAAATGATCCCACAATACATTAAAAAGATTATTCACTATGACCAGATGGGATTTATTCCTGGGATGCAAGAGTGGTTCAACATTCCTAAATCAATTTATGTGATAGATCACATTAATAAAAGAAAATACAGAAATCATGATCCTCTCAATAGATGTAGAAAAAGCATTTGATAAAATACAGCATTTGTTATTGATTAAAACTATCCACAGTGTAAGGATAAGGGGAACATACCTCAATATCATAAAAGCCACCTACAAAAAGACCACAGTTAATATCATTCTCAATGGGGAAAAACTGAGAGCTTTCCCCCTAAGGTCAAGAACACGACAGGGATTCTCAATCTCACCACCACTGTTCAACATACTACTAGAAGCCCTACCCTCAGTAATCACACAACAAAAAGAAATAAAAATAATTCAAATATGCAAAGAAAAGTCAAACTCTCACTCTTCAAAGATGACATGATATTTCATGTGGAAAACCCAAAAGATTCCACCCCAAAATTGCGAGAACTCATATAGCATTTCAGCAAAGTGGCAGGATACAAAATCAGTGTCAACAAAATAAGTTGCATTTCTCTACACTAAGAATGAAACAGAAGAAAGATAAATTAAGGCATTGATCCTATTTACAATTGCAATTCCTATATATCCTTGAGATATATAGGAATAAGCCTAACCAAAGAGATCAAGGATATGTACACTAAAAACTAAAGAACAATTATTAAAGAAATTGAGGCATACACAAAAAGATGGAAAAACCATTCCATGGCCATGGATTGGAAGAATAAACACTGTGAAAATGTATATGCTGCCCAGAGCAATCTACACATTCAACACATTCAATGCAATTCCTAGCAAGATAACATCAACATTTTTCACAGAGCTGGAACAAAAAACCCTATAATTTGTATGGAAACAGAAAGGACCTTGAATAGCCAGAGGAATGTTGAAAAAGAAAACCAAGCTTGTGGAATAACAATTCTAGTCTTCAAGCTATATTACAGGACTTTGATCAACAAGTCAAAATGGTATTTACACAAAAACAGACAAATAGATTAAGGGAACTGAATAGAGAACGCTTAAATAGACTCTCAACTCTCTGGTCAACTAATCTTTGACAAAGTAAGTATGAATATCCAATGGTAAAATGTCAGTGTCTTCCATAAATGGTCCTGGGAAAATTGGATAACTACATACAGAAAAAAAATGAAAGTGAACCATTATTTCACCACACAAAAATTTGAACTCAAAATGGATGAAAGACCTAAATGTGAGATAGGAAACCATGAAAATCCTAGAGGAGAACATAGCCAGTAATGTCTTTGACCTCAGCCACAG
Source organism: Mellivora capensis (assembly GCA_004024625.1). Classification (NCBI taxonomy): domain Eukaryota; kingdom Metazoa; phylum Chordata; class Mammalia; order Carnivora; family Mustelidae; genus Mellivora; species Mellivora capensis. Next base: position 19,968 of record PISX010023909.1, on the reverse strand, counting down.
CAACTTTTTTGCAAGACATGTCTCTAGAGGCAAGGGAAGCAAATCCAAAATTCAACTATTGGGGTTTCATCAAGATAAAAAGCATCTGCATAGCAAAGGAGATAGTTAACAAAGCTAAAAGGCAACCTATGGAATGGGAAAAGATATTTGCAAAGGATATCACAGATAAAGGGCTGGTATTCAAGATCTATAAGGAAGTTATCAAACTCAACACCCAAAAATCAAATAATCCACTTGAGAAAAGGGCAGAATAAATGAAAAAAAGATTCTCTGAAGACATATAAATGGCCATCAGACCTATTAAAAAATGTTTCACATCACCTGTCATTAGAGAAATACAAATCAAAGCCATAATGGTTTACACATTACACCAATTATAATGTTTAAAATTAACAAAAGAAACAACAAATGTTGGGGAGTATGTGGAAAAAGGGGAATCTTTTTACACTTTTGGTGGCAATAAAAGTGGGTATAGCCACTCTGGAAAACAGTATGGATGGCTCTCAAGGAGTTAAAAATAGAGATACCCTACCAACAAGCAATTGCACTATTGGGTATTTACCCCAAAGATACAGATGTAGTGAAAAGAAGGGGTACATGCACCCCAGTGTTCACAGAAGTAATGTCTAACACAGCCAAACTGGAAGGAACTGAGTTGATCCTCAAACCGATGAATGGACAAAGAAACTGTGGTCCATATATAAAGAACAGGATATTACTCAACCATCAGAAGGGATGAATACTTACCATTTCCATCAACCCTAAACTACATTACCTTGACTTTCAAGTTATTACAACTCCTATTTTTTTAATTGTATCTGAGCACAGGAGTTTGGCATATCACATCCAATAAAATCGGGAGGTTGAAAGGTTAAATTCCAACTACATTTTCATTTACATTTTTTTTTATTTTTTAACAATTTTGTTTTTAGATTTTACTTATTTATTTAACAGACAGAGATCACAAGTAAGCAGAGAGGCAGGCAGAGAGAGAGAGGAGAAAGCAGGCTTCCCACAGAGCAGAGAACCCAATGTGGGGCTCAATCCCAAGACCCTCGGATCATGACCTGAGCATAAGGCCAAGGCCTTACTCCACTGAGCCACCCAGATGCCCCTTCATTTTAATTCCTATTAAATAAATAAATAAATAAATAAATAAATAAATAAATAAATAAATATTATTGTTATAGAAAAAGTAAATAAGTAAGTAAGTAAATAAATAAATAAATATTATTGATATAGAAAAAGTTATGGAGAATACATGCTATTATTTAAATTATTCTTTGTGTAATTTGGAATGGAATTTTTCATTATGGAAAAATGGAAATTTCCATAACCATGCTGATATTCTTAAGATTGTTGCATCAAAGAAATTGCATTGTTTAATTAGACATCCCCTGTGTCACATAATTCCTCAGAAAATCTTACATATTGTGTGCACAAAAATAAACTATGTGTCCGTTGGTTATTAATCATCTGGAGATCAAATTCCTATGCATATTTTAAAGGTATAATACAGTAAAATAATACTTCTTGAAACCCTATCAGACAATCTGGCGATTTATTTTAATTTTAGCAAAAATATTTTGGCTTTTCCCTGGAACTCAATTTTCTTTTCTTTTGGCACACTGACGTCAGCTCTAAAAATCATCATATGCCATATATATATAATGTACTTAATTGTGGACTACAGCCCACGTTTTCCCAAAAGGACTGTTGGAAAAAAAAACATGAGTCTCCATCATGATTAGGCAGTCAGTCCACTGGCCTTCAAAGAGTAAAAATCTTATATAAGGAGATGAAAATGACTTTGTATCTTTAAATTGTACTTTCTTGTGAATTTTCCATGCTAAATGACTGGAGACTTATTTTCTTTCTTTTTTTTAAGATTTATTTATTTATTTGACACAGAGAGATAGCAAGAGAGGGAACATGAGCAGGGGAGTATTAGAGGGAGAAGCAGGCTTTCTACTGAGCAGTGAGCCTGATGTGAGGCTAGATTCCAAGACCCTGGGATCATGACCTGAGCCAAAGGTATATGCTTAAAGACTGAGCCAGCCAGGATCTCCTGATGACTTATTTTCTAAGGCAAAAATCATCACCAATAAACATATACTGAGAGTACATTAACATTTCCTAAAATGTGCTTCAAATTAGAGACTTAAACATTTTTAGGTTTCTCTTGGAAGACTTTTGATTATGCAAATATGCCACATTTAATAGCTTGATTATTCAGAATGTACGAGGTTCTGCCTGGAGAACTCATATAGGTTTATTAAAGTTTTCATTAAAGAAGGAGGTGCTGCAACTCTGTAATTACTAAAATCATGTAGATTTTTAGGAATTCTTTCTACATATTTTATGGCAGATATAGCTTTTTATTTTAAGAATTAAATTCTAGAACTATATATAGGGTTTTATGTCTCATCTGAAACGGCATTTAGAGTACTTGTTTTATAAAATTAAAGACAATAGATATGTCTCATTATCTAGAAGAAAAGAGTTTTATGTCAATATCTTTTTCTTTAGTTTCATAGGCATGACTTGGTGAAAGGAGTCTTCACAGTAACAAACACACACATCAAATGGGTGCTTACTCTAAAGTCCTCTGAGGTCAAAAGAAATTATAGTGCCTTCATGAGTTTAATTCAACTTTCATTTAAAAAAGAAAACATGCAATTAGTCTCAAACATATTATTTAAGTAAATGCATTTCATTTTGATGATTATGTAGAGTGAATTCTCTTATGCTTCTGACATGTGCATAACTCAGTTGGGACTATTTCTGAAACAGCTTTACAATTAACATATTTCTTAAATGATCTATAAAAAGAACATGGGTTTAAGTATTTGAGATTTGTTTGATCTTATCATCACAGGTTTACAAGGACAATGGGGGTGGAGGTCATCTTGCCATAGTGAGATAAGACCTGAGTTTGATAGCAATATGTATCTCCTACTTAAGAAAGAATAACCTTGGAATAACCTTGTGTTCTTGGTTGGGCTAGTGAACATGTGTATTTTTTCTTATTTAAATCTTAATATTTTACATTATGCTTATCACTAATTTATATCCCGAAATATTTTTGAAATGATAAATGTGTGTAATATAGGTAAAGGATTTCAGAAAATAAAAATACATGGTGAGAATTTTATGCAGTTCTATTACAATAAAGTATTAAGTAAGTGTTATGGTTTCAAACAAGTCCTGGTTTTTATTAATAATTTCATTTTGATATTTACCTTATCACTGCCTAATATTATGAAGTAGAGATCATAGTTTCTTTATGCTTGGCTTTAATTCCTACTCATTTCTTTAGTTTCTATCTACTGACATGATTTATCTGACACGTTTTAATTAAATAAATGAACATTAAATGTTTTAATAAAGTAGAATTTAATATTCACAGAACATTGGAGAACAACAATATGGAAATACATGCCAGGTGTGATAAAGATCAGAAGTTTTATTATGATGATAATAACCACAAATATGCTTTTGTGTTTGATAAAGTTGTTTAGGTATAAACTTTTAATTTTCAGTTTATGGATCTCATATTTACTTCTCAAATCTTTTATGGTGTATCTAATTTTAATATTGATATTTTACTCTTTCTAAAGGTTCAGATTTGGATCAAACACACTTTGTTTATTTATTTATTATTCATTCATTCATTCATTCATTCATTCATTCATTTCCCAGTCCCTTTGTCCTTATAGCTCTGTGATGATTCAAAGTCAGTATAAGACCAAATAAATCTCAAAAGCATACCTCTATATTCTATTTCCAGAAATCATTTAAATAATATGTGTATGACTCAGCCAGGTCAGAAATATCTGAAATAAAATATACAGGCATATAAGAAAAAAATATAATTCAGTCTGCATAATCATTGATATAAAACACATTCATTTAAATATAGTTTCTGAGACTACTTTACTTTTACTTGTAAACATGAATACATTCATCAAGGCACTGCAATTTTCTTCTAAATCATTTCATTGGAATCAGTAGGCTGAACATCTATTTGATGCCTCAGTGTTTGTTATTGTGAATGATACTTCTTTGCCACACCATGCATTGTCTTTGATACTGGGAAGAAAAATAAAAGATCTAGCCTTGAAAGCAGTTTTCCCATTAGATCCACAGACATATAAATTGTATATCACCAGGACCTGGGCGGCTCAGTAGGTTAAATGCCTGCTTTCAGGTCAGGCCATGATCCCAAGACCCTGGCATTGAGCCCCAAGTCTGGCTCTCTGCTCAGTGGGGAGTCAGCTTGTCCCTCTGCTCTCCACACCCACCACTCATGCTCTCTCTCACTCTCTCATAATTAAATGAATAAAATCTTAAGTAAAATAGAGCTAGGTTGCACTAAGACAACTATTGAAGGGTTTGCATACACACTAGAGCAAAGCAATGAAGGACATGCCTCCTGAATCCACCTTTGTTTATGCAGAATGGTAATCAGAAAAAGAGAATAATAACAGCAAAAACAACACTTAAAAAGAAGTATTTATTGGGTATTCTGTGTCAGACAATATTGTGAATTGCTTGCCTACACTTATTAATTTAATTATCCAAAATCATCCTCAGCTCTATGTACCATCACCATTCACAATAGAAAAGTGGGAGCAAACCTCAGAAAAAAGAAAACAAACAATTCTGATTATCCTATTTTTGCTGGTAAGCCATTCTTCCTTAGTTCCATTCCATCAGCACATTTCCACTTTGACTCTCTTGCTAAATGTTGGAAAACTAAGGGGACACACCCATTTTTATAACACAGGAAGGTTTTGTTTGGTTTGGTTTTGAGCCGGACTCTGACCTTTTCATAACAATCCTAAGTACTTTACATTTGTTACTTATAATACATTTAAAATAATTTTTGCAAACCATGTCAAGTTCAAATAAAAAATAACAAATAGCACCATTATTAAAAGTATTAGATTTAAACTAGATGTTGAATTATCTTTTTTATTGTGTTATGTCAGTAACCATACAATACATCATTAGTTTTTTTTAAGACTTTATTTATTTGTTTGACAGAGAGAGAGAGATCACAAGTAGGCAGAGAGGCAAGCAGAGGGGGAGGGGGAAGCAGGCTCCCTGCTGAGCAGAGAGCCCAATGTAGGGCTTAATCCCAGGACCCTGAGATCATGACCTGAGCCAAAGACAGAGGCTTAACCCACTGAGCACCCTTGTGTCCCACATCATTAGTTTTCGAGGTAGTTTTCAATGAGTCATTGTTTGTGTATAGCACCTATTGCTCCATGCAATATGTGCCCTCCTTAATACCCACCACTAGACTCACTCATCCTCCCAACCTCCTCCCCTCTAAAACTCTGTGTTTATTTCTTGGAGGGGGAGAGGAACCATGAGAGACTGTGGACTCCAGGTATTATCTTAAAGGTAGTAAAGACATCAGCTTTAGGGCCGTTGGGTTGTACAGACCCTTCCAAAGATGCTATTTAACTGAACATTGTATTTTTTTTCTTAAAGAAAGCACCAAAGACTGTCCATTCCAGGATTCTAAAATTGTAGTTTTGTTCCATGATAGTCTTAAGTTATTTCCAGCAAAGACTAACCTTGATGTAAGTGTCTCAACTAAATTTTATGTGAAAAATAATTGGGGGACTGAGGATAGAAGATACACCCTCATTTTAACCTTAATTCACTGAAATATCTTACATTCAAAATAAGGAAAGTGTAAAGTAGATCTGTGTATTTTTTTTTTATTCCAGTGTTCCAAGATTCATTGTCTATGCACCATACCCAGTGCTCCATGCAATATGTGCCCTCCTTAATACCCACCACCATGCTCACCCACCCCGTCTCCTCTCTCCAAAACCCACAGTTTGTTTCTCAGAGTCCACAGTATCTCATGGTTCATCTCTTCCTCTGATTGCCCCCAACTCATTTTTCCTTTCCTTCTCCTAATGTCCTCCATGCTATTCCTTATGCTCCACAAGTAAGTGAAACCATATGATAATTTACTTTCTTGCGTGAGTTATTTCACTCAACCTAATCTCCTCTGGTCCCATCCATGTTGATACAAAAGTTGGGTACTCATCCTTTCTGAAGGAGGCATAATATTCCACTGTATATATGGACCATATCTTCTTTATCCATTCATCTGTTGAAGGGCATATTGGCTCTTTCCACAGTTTAGCAATTGTGGCCATTGCTTCTATGAATATTGGGGTACAGATGGCCTTTCTTTTACTAGATCTGTATCTTTGAGGTAAATATCCAGTAGTGCATGTGTGTGTTCTCTTTGAACCCTAAACTACATTACCTTGATGTTTAAGTTATTTCAGCATTGTCTGTTTGTTTTTTTATTTTCTTTCCTTGTCCTTTTATATATGAGTACATGAGTTTGCCCTATATCATCCAATGAAATCCAGGGGTTGAAAAAGTTAAAATACAACTTCATTTTATTTTCTATTAATTAAATAATTAAATATGATTGCTATAGAAAAGATAAGGCAAACACCATGCTATTATTTAAATTACTCTCTATGAGCTTGTACACAATTTACTCCTTTTTGAATTATGGAAACCCATGTTCTATTTCCATAACCATGCTGATATTCTTAAGATTGTTGTATCAAGGAAAATGCACTTTTTTTTTTTAATGGACTTCTTAATTAGATACCCCTGTGTCATATACTTCCTCAGCAATTCTTTCTTATTTTGTACACAAAAGTAATCAAAGCTCCTGTAGGTGGCTATTAATTATGTGGAGATGAATTCGTATGCATATTTTATTTATTTATTTTAAAGATTATATCTATTTATTTATTTATTTATTGCCAGAGAGAGTGATCACAAGGAGGCAGAGAGGCAGGTAGAGAGAAAGGGGGAATAAGGCTCCCTGCTGAGCAAGGAGCCCAGTGTGGGGCTCTATCCCAGGACCCTGAGATCACAGCCTGAGCCGAAGGCAGAGGCTTTAACCCACTGAGCCATGCAGGTGCCCCTTGTATGCATATTTTAAATGTAAATTATAGTAAAATAATATTTCCTGAAATCCTATCAGACAACTCTGGTGATTTATTTTCATCTTAATAAATATATTTAAGCTTTTGCCTGGAGCTCAATTTTATTTTCTTTTGGCAGACTGACTTCAGCTCTAAAAATACACCATATGCAATGTATACAATGTGCTTAATTGTGAACTAGAAACCAAGTATTCTCAAAGGGGCTGGAAATAAAATATGAGTCTCTACCATGATTAGGCAGTCAGCCCATTTGCCCAGAAAGGTTCCAAATCTTACAGGGGAAGGTAATGAATGTGTATCTTTTCATTATACTTTCTACTGAATTTATCATACTTAATGATTGAAGACGTTTTCAAAGGCAAAAACACCACCAATAAACTTAAACACTGATAGTAGAGACTTGAGCATTTTTTAACATTTTTTGGAATTTTTTAGGGGGATATTCTTCAGATATGCCACATTCAATAACTCAATTTTTCAGAATATATGTGATTCTGCCTGCATAACTCTTTTATGTAGATGATAAAAAAATACTCTGTTTGTTAAAGAAGGGATTGCTGCAACTCTAATTACAACCCTCATGTCAGTGTTAAGAATCATTTCTACATATAATATTGCAGATGTATCTTTCCTTCCATTTTCAATGTTTTATTTTAAGAGCAAAATTCTAGAAGAATGACATACAGACTTCTATAAAGAGCTATATGCCTCAAGGGAAATGATGTTTAATTATTTTATAGAATTAAAGACAATTCATATGCTTGGTCATCTAGAAGGCAACATAATGTTTTACATTAATAACTTTTTCTTTAGTTTTATAAGCATGGCTTGGTGAAAGAAGTCTTCACAGTACAAGTCACTCACCCATCAAAAGGTGTTTACTCTTATGAGTCCTCTGAAGTAAGTCAAAAGAAATTAGAATGCCTTGATGAGTTTAATGCAACTTACATTAAAAAGAATACACGAAATTAATCTCAGACCCACAGTTTATGTAAATGTGTTTCATTTTGATGATTATGTAGAGTAAATAATCTTATGCTTCTGACGGGCATATTTTCAATTGGGACTATTTATAAGATGGCTATTTAATTAATATATTTTTAATTTAATTTTATTTTTTCAGTGTTCCAATATTCATTTGTTATATACCACATCCAGTGCTCCATCCAATTAACATGTTTTTCAAGTGATTTGTAAAAAGAACATGAGGTAACTATTTGAGGTTTTTTTTTTTAAACTCATATTAAATTTGAATCTTCACAGGTTTACAAGGACAAAGGGGGTAAAGGGCACATTGCCACAGTGAAATAGGACTGGAATTTCATAGCACTGTGTATCTCTTACTTAAGGGAACATGACCCTAGAATATCCTTGTATTCTTGATTGGGCTAGTAAACATGTGTAGTCTTTTTTATTTAAATCTTAACATTTGGGGGCACCTGGGTGGTTCAGTGGGTTAAGGCTCTGCCTTCGGCTCAAGTCATGATCTCAGGGTCCTGGGATTGAGTTCCGCATCAGGGTCTCTGCTCAGCAGGGAGCCTCTTTCTCCCTCACTCTCTGCCTGCCACTCTGTCTACTTGTGATCTCTCTGTCTATCAAATAAATAAATGAAATCTTAAAAAAAAACTCAACGTTTTGTGTTATGCTTATCACTAATTTATATCAATAATATTTTTCAAATAATTAATATGTATAAAATAAAGTACCTCAGAATATAAATATACATGGTGAGCATTTTATGCAGCTCTATTGCAATAAAGTGTTTTGTATGTTCGGTGTTTTCAGATGAGTCCTGGTTATTATTAATACTTTCATTTTTATATTTACCTTCTCACTGCCTAATAATATTAAGGAGATGACACAGTTTCTATATGTTAGGCTTTCATTCCTACTCATTTCATTATTTTCTATCTGTGGATATGATTTATCTGACACTATTGAATTTAAAAAATGGACATTAAATATTTTAATAAAGTAGAATTTAAAATTCAGGGGAATTTGGGGGATAATAATGTGGGAATATGTGTCAGCTGTGATAAATATTAGAAGAGGTTTTACTATGATGAAAATAACTACAAATATAATTGTTTATTAGTTAAATTTGTTTTGGTATAAGTTTTCAACTTTCAGTTTATGGATCTCCTATTTAACTTGTTCTTAAATCTTCCATGATGACTCTAAATTTTAATATTGATACTTCTTTCTTACCAAAATTTCTGGTTTTGGATTACACATACTTTAAGGTAGTGTTGTTCTTAAAAGTGTTTAAGATAGTGTTATACTTAATTATTTTGCTCATATTCAATTTCCAAACCATTGCTTAATACAACAGAGGTGTATTGTAATTATGTTTATTTAGGATTGAGAATTATAAGTTTTCTAAATTATATTAGTGAACATAATATCATACAAGCTGTCATTCCTCAATGTTTATTTTTTATTAAAGTGAATTGAGCCACTCATTAGGAATTTTAACTGTATGTAGAAATTTATTCTGGAAGTTGTAGTAGGATTCTGGAAGTAATGGTTTTTCTTTTGGGGAAAGAAGATGCATGATATCTTTTACAGGCTTCTAATTACAACTTTAACTTTGGCACATGTTCCTCGTCTATCAGGATAAATATTTTCTTGATTTATAACACATTAAAACTGCATAGCTTAAAATTTACTTCTTCATATTTATTGAAATGTTTTTACAGCATTCAATATTTTTAATACTTAGCATAGTATTATCTTTTGGGAACAGAACTGGCAAAAAACCTGATTAGGAAATATGTGTATGTTTTACAAAGGCCTAAGTATTCTGTAATTATTGACATGTTTTGTATTTATACTTTATTATAGCTGTTATAGACTAAAGTTGAGTGATTTAACATTATGAAGAACTTCTTACAGCATTCAATGGTTATAAGTACTTACCACAGTACTATCCTTGAATTCAGAGATGGAAGGAACCCGGAATAAAGAAATTTTTTTATGCTTAACAAAAGGCCTAAGTATTCTGTACTTATCCAAAAGAAAATAAGATGGGGAAACATGTATTTTTCAAACTTAACAGAAATTTAAATTACTTTTAGGATGCCCATAAAATCATTAGGAACTTGATTGGGATTAATTCATCTACTGATTAAAAGAAAAAAAGTGAAGGCTAAGAGAAATTGAGCAACCATACATTCTCTAAAATGTGCCTTGTATGTAAAGACTTTGACTAAACTCTGATCATACAGGACTTATTCTCTGAAAGTTACTGTGATAAGATAATTTTGTTTTCCCCTCATTTAAGGAAGAAAATAGAAGTGGTGTATGGTCTTCAAATTTCATTTGGCTGAGAAAATGCTATGGAGGCAATAAAAGCATGTAATAATAATCAATTTCTTTTCCCTTAAAGGAGTTTCATGGAATCTAGGGACATGATCTGTTCCAATGTGTTTCAGTTTAAACTATGAAGACAGGAAATCAAAGTGTAGAAACAGATTTTATACTTTCTGGTCTTTTCCAATATGGTCCAATGGACACTTTCATCTTTGTTGCCATTGTAACCCTCTTTTCAGTGGCTCTGATGAGGAATATCATACTGGTCCTTTTCATTCAGCTGGACATCAGACTCCACACTCCAATGTACTTCCTACTCAGTCAGCTCTCCTTTATTGACATGATGTACATCTCCACCACCGTGCCCAAGTTGACCACTGACTTCTTGACAAAAACTAAAACCATTACATTTTTAGGTTATGCAATTCAAGCATTTGTATTCTTGGCACTTGGTGGAACTGAAGCCCCTCTTCTTGGTTTCATGTCCTATGATCAATATGTAGCCATCTGTCACCCTTTACACCATCCTGTACTTATGAACAAGAATATCTGTTGGTTCATAGTCACATATGCATGGGGCAGTAGTTCTATCAATACTTTAGTGCATACATTGTACGCTTTTCAACTTCCATTTTGTAGGTCTCAAATTTTTAAACACCTTTTCTGTGAAGTTCCATCTCTGTTACCACTGGTGTGTCAGGATACTTCCCAGTACGAGCATACAATCCTCCTGAGTGGGCTTATTATTCTGCTGCTACCATTCATGGCCATTGTAGCTTCCAATGCCCGTGTACTTACAGTGGTTTTCCAAGTGAGCACAGGTAAAGGACAGACAAAAGCTATCTCCACTTGTTCTTCTCACCTAATTGTGGCAAGCCTATTTTATATGACTACCCTCTCCACCTATGCAAGGCCACACTCCTTGCAATCTCCAGAACAAGATAAGACAGTGGCAGTGTTTTACACCATCATCATACCTCTTCTGAATCCATTCATCTACAGCCTGAGAAATAAAGACGTTACTGGTGCCCTGAGAAGATTGTTGGCATAATTGATATTTGTACAGGAAATGTCACTTTAGGAACCCCTTATTGATTGAGATTGACCAATATAGATCACTTTACCTAGAATACTGTTTTGGAATATGTTAATCTAAAGAATATTTATGTAATAAATTGATAAATATATTGATTCATGCTCATTTCAGGATGGCTTAATCATAGTTATTGAAGCTACATGCTTTTCCAAACTGAAACCTGGAAAAATAGTGATATTGTCAACAGTATTTGGCTTCTAGGAATACATTTCAACTGTTAACTCAATGTTTGCATCTGAAAACATGTATTTTGTAATGTCCTCCTTAATGTCTGAATGTAGTGAGTAGGAAATATATTATACTCAGGCATGTGATATTAAAAGTATAATAAAGAAACTATAATATGTCTCACTGTAAATAGTTCACTCATTTCTGCATTCACTCAAAAGTGATGTAAGGTTATAAATATGTCTGTTGTGCTTGTATAGACCCTGGTGATATGGCAGTAAACAATGATAAGAACTGACAGAATGCTCTGATCTCATTAAGATTTCATTCCAAGGCAAGGGGACATAGATAAAATAAAATAAAATAAAATAAAATAAAGTAAGATAAGATAAGATAAAACAAAACAGACTTGAAAAATATGGAGTGTACCAGCCACTAGTAACTACTAGGGGAAAAAAGTTAAAAACCGGCTTAGAGAAAGTGAGAGAGTTTTCTTGTTTTATATAAAATAGTCCAGTGTAGGGACAACCATGAGAATGATAGTTGGTCAAAAATTGAACTGAAATCAGTTAATAATTCATAAGGATTTCTCATTAGGAATGCTCTAGGCATAGGAGGAAACCAATGAAAATGTCCTAAAGAGTAAACAAGCATGGCAAGCAAATGAAAATCAAAGTATAACATCAAAGCTAATGGAAAAAAGACAGAAATTGTAGAAATGAGTGATGATAATGGAGTATTTAAAATATTAGGTTGACCATGGTAAGCATTTGGGCTTTAATCCAAGAAAACTGGCAGGCATTGGTGTGGGTCTACCGAAAACTGAAAATCACAATTGTGTGTCCATTACAGGAGCACAGTTGTTAAAAGATACTGTCTTGGATAAAAGTGGTAATGGTAGAGTAGGAAGAACTGGCCAGTCTCTGGAGATAGTGGAAAGCAGACATTTGAGACTTATGGTGAGATTATGATGTGCAATGTGAGGTAATCTGAAAAGCAGAGAATTGAGGGGAACCTGCCTGGCTCAGTCAGTAGAGCATGAAACCCCTCATTTTGGGATTGTGAATTCTAGCCCCGGGTTGGGTGTAGAGATTACTTAAAGATAAAACCTTTAAAAAAAAAAAAAGAACAGCAGATAATTGGGCTAAGAGATTGTAATAAACAACTGGAAGTAAGAAATAATTATTATCACCATTGAGGAAAACCACAGGAACAACATTTCCATCACCCACTTCCTCAGTGTTCCTTCATTACTAGCACCTCAACTATACAGTGGTCATTATTCTGACTCCCATCAACATTAAATGGAAACCCTTACTAATATAATCATACAACAACTTCTCTGGTGCTTCCAGCTTTTTTTTTTTTTTTAATGTTAACAGAAGCTATATACCTCAGTAATACAAGGAATAATGCTATTGTTTTTATTGCTGAGTTGAACTCCACTGTACAAATATATTATGATTGCCTTCATAGGATCATTTGATATTTTCATCTATTATGAATAAAAATGTTACATCCCTCCCTACACAAAAATATTCTTTTGGAAACATGCACTCAGTTATTTTAGTATATTCCTAGGAATAAAACTGTTTGGTTGTAGGTAAGATATATGTATAATAAAAAAATAAAGAGTAGTATTAATATCAAATATTCTAATCAAATATTGAAACCTCTTGGTGCTTAAGGGTTGGGGGAAATAATGGTTTTATGCTAAATTTAAATGCATATTTTTGTGAAATACTTTAGAGACACATTGATATCAGCTGTGTGTTTGCTATTAATAAATTCTATAAGAATTTAAATTTTGTTAGGGCCACTCATTCTTGGTTCAAAACAAGTTACTTTATTTGGTCCATAAATATTTTTTCTTAATGTAGCTTTTTTGTTTAGAATATACTATGCATCTGTAAGTCCACCACCAATCCAATAATTAAAACATTGTTAAATGTTTTAGAAATTGTGGAGCATAATGAATAACATGGAGGACATTGGGAAAAGAAGGGAAGGGAGTTGGGTGAAATCTGAGGGGGAGATGAACCATGACAGACTGTGGACTCTGAGAAACAAACTGAGGGTCTTGGAGGTGAGGGGAGTGGGGTGCTGGGTGAGACTGGTGGTGGGTTTTAAGGAGGGTATGTATTGCATGGAGCACTGAGTGTGATGTATAAACAATGAATCTTGGAAGACTGAAAAAATAAAAAATTTTAAAATGTCAAAAAAAAAAAAAAGAAATTGTTAGATCTCTTCAGAATGTCTATTCTGTCCTTGTGTTTCCCCCCATTGCTCTGAATTTCTAGACTATAATTGTCTTGTTATCTTATAGTAATACCAAATATATATTTATGGACAATTATGGAATTCTCACCATGGGGGTTTTGAACTCTATAAAAAATGTCTTATGTAGGGACGCCTGGGTGGCTCAGTTGGTTGGATGACTGCCTTTGGCTCAGGTCATGATCCCGGAGTCCCAGGATCGAGTCCTGCATCGGGCTCCCAGCTCCACGGGAAGTCTGCTTCTTCCTCTGACTTTCTCCTCACTCATGTTCTCTCTCACTGCCTCTCTAATAAATAAATAAAATCTTTAAAAATAAAAAAATTAAAAAAATTAAAAATGTCTTATGATTTACATCACCTATTTTAAAATCTTTTTTGTTTTTAAGATTTTATTTACTTATTTGTCAGAGAGAGAGAGAGAGAGCAAGCGCAGGCAGACAGAGTGGCAGGCAGAGGCAGATGGAGAAGCAGGCTCCCTGTCGAGCAAGGAGCCCGATGCGGGACTCAATCCCAGGACGCTGGGATCATGACCTGAGCCAAAGGCAGCCACATAACCAACTGAGCCACCCAGGTGTCCCTACATCACCTATTTTAGAACCTCTCTTCATTTGACATTATTTTACTATATATATTTTATATATTATAATAGATTTTATTATATACTATTTACTTCTTTTTTTACTCTTAGATAAAATTCTGTTTTATAATTTTATCAAATATCTGTTTATATTTTGATTGATGTAAGATGGATAACTTTCAGTTTTGTGTTATTATATATGGTGCATTTATGAATATTTATGTATATGACCCCTGTTTCCCACAGACAATAACTTATACTGGGCATATATATATGACTGGAATTGCTGGTTTGAAAAAGATCATGGGTTTGGAATTGTGCCACATTGTTTCCAAAGTGGTTGAAACAATTTTCATTTGTAAGAGAAATATATGTTATCTCAATGGTCAAGATCTCCAAAATTCAGAGTGGTCATTTTAATTCTTAAAAACTGAATGGACCCAGGAGCGCCAGGGTGGCTCAGTCGTTAAGCATCTGCCTTCAGCTCAGGTCACGATTCTAAGGTCCTGGGATAAAGTCACCATCATGCTCCCTGAGCTTTGGGAAGCCTGATCTCCCCCTTCAACTCCCTCTGCTTGTGTTCCCTCTCTGATTGTGTCACTCTCTATAAAAAATATATATATATTTAAAAAGTTGAATGTATCTAAATACTATTATTTTCAAATGTTTTCCTTGTTTGAAATTTCTTATACATGTGAACTATTTTTGTTTTATAAGAAATGTTCTTTGATTTTACTTTAAATCTAAATTATAAGCATTATAAACCAGAAAAAAAAGCAAAACAGTAAAAAAAAAAATCTGTGTAGGGGAGGATAAATATCTTCTTTTACTCTTCTAATTATCAGATACGGTCACTGTAACAAAAGATGAATTGACAAAGGAAATAATAAAAATATTTAATAAGCACTTCACAAGCCACAAGAGTGTTCATAAGGAAATGAAGAATAATAGATATGGTTAAACCTCAGTGAATTTATAATTAGATATTATAAAGAGTGGTGAGTCACAGGAAATGTGACAGGACAAAAAGAGGCATAAGCCAAATGTAGAAAACGTGGGGAATCCTAGCAGGTGCAGGTGCTCTCAGTGTCCTGAAGTCTTGTAGATAAGATATTTCTTTTGGGGGCTGCCTGGGTAGCTTAGTGGGTCCAGTAATCCAATAATTGCTTAGGAGCATGTTGCTTAACCTCCAGGTATTTGTGGTCTTTCCAATTTTTTATTGTGGTTTTTAGTCATCAATCTTTAATTTTATATGGAACTACAAAAGATCCCAAATAGACAAAACAGTCTTGAAAAAAAATCTGAAGTCATTATAATTCCAAAATTCAAGTTATATTACAAAGCTATAGTAATCAAAAAAGTATGGTACTGACATACAAACAGGAACATAGGTCAATGAAACAGAGTAGAAAAACTCTAAATAAACCCAAAGTTATATGGTCAATTAATCTTTAACAAAGGAGGAAAGAATAATCATTGGGATTATTCTTTACACTGTAATAAAGTATCAGCTGAAAATGGATTGGAGGTCTAAATGTGAGACCTGAAAACACAAAATCCTTAGAAGAGAACACAGGCAGTCATGTCATTAAAATAGGCTAAAGTAACACTTTCTATCTATCTCTCTATAGGCAGGGAAATAAAAGCAAGAACACACTTTTGAGATGACATCAAAATGAAAAGCTTCTGTACAGTGAAATCAACAATCAACAAAACTAAAAAGCAACCTACAGAATGGAAGAAGATTTTTGCTGGTCACATATTTGATAAAAGGTTAATATTCAAAATACATAAAGAACTTACACAACTTAACATTAAGAAAACCAAATAATCCAATTAAAATGTGCTGAAGACATGAACAGAATTTTCTCCACAAAAGATGTGCAGGTGGCCAACAGACATATGAAAGATTCTTAACTTCACTCATAATCAGATAAATTCAAATCAAAACTGCAATGAGATATCATGTCACACCTGTCAAAATAGCTAAAATAAAAAATACAAGAAACAATATGTGTTGGGAGGTGATGTGCAGAAAAAAAGTTTCTCAATGTAAACTGGTACAGCCACTGGGGAATATAATATGGAAGTTTCTAAAAAAAAAAAAAATGGAAGTATACCCTGATCTAGCAATTCTAATACTGGGTATATACCCTTAAACTACAAAAATACTATTTCAAAAGTATGCATGTATCTCTATGATTTTTGCAGTATTATCTACAATAACCAAATACAGGAAGCATCCCAAATGTTCACCAATTAACAAAAGGATAAAGAAGATGTGGATGGAATATTATTCAGCCAATGGAAAAAAAAAAAGAAATCTTATCATTTGCAATGACATGGATGGAGCAAGAAAGTATTATGCTAAGCAAAATAAGTCAGAGAAACACAAATGTTACATTTCACCCATATGTGGAATTTAGGAAAGTAAACAAAGGAACAGAGAGAGAAAAAGAGAGAGAAAAACCATAAAGCCGACTTTTAGCTATAGAGAACAAAATGATGGTTAGCAGAGGGGAGATGGTTGAGGGAATAGGTAAAATGAGTGATGGGGATTAAGGAGTATGCTTCTTATGATGAGTAATGGGTGAGCTATAGAAGCACTGACTCACAGTATTGTACACCTGAAACTAATATAACATTGTATGTTAAGTACATTAGAATTAAAATAAATAAATGAAAAATAAATAAATAAATAAATAAATAGTGTGTTATTTAGAGATAAGGGTTAGGCACTGACAGTAATAAAATGATAGAATTCATGGTACAATTCAGTTCATTTTTTTTTCTTTTTCAGCTTAATTTAACAGAATCGCTTGTTTATAAGATTGAATTTGTATTTATATCATATTTTATTTTACAGTGTTTACTTATATCTAAGTGGTAAAATGCATGACAATGGAAACCAGCTACAGCAGCTTCCACTTATTGTAAGAATCACTTTAGACTCTAGTGCTATATGAACTGCTCTTCATGATTCTATCAAATTTATTTATTTTTATCACTCTAAAAAAAGCCTTTTTAATGTGTCTACTATGTTTTTTTTTTGTTTTGCCTTGTTTTTAGTATTATGTTCAGTTAGCCTGTATATAGTACATCATAAGTTTCTGTTGTAGTGTTCAAAGATTCATTACTTGTGTATAATATCCAATGAACAATGCAACACGCACTTTCTTAATGCCCATCACCTGTTTACGTCATCGCCCCAACCCCCCTCCCTTCTGTTAGACTCAGTTTGGTTCCCAGAGTCCATAGTCTCTCATGGTTTGTCTACCTCTCTGATTTTTTCCCATTCAGTTTTCCCTCCCTTCCCCTGTGGTCCTAAGATACTGATGTAGTAAAAAGAAGGGTCACAGTCACCCCAATGTTCAAGCAGCAATGTCTATAATATGAAACTGTGGAAGGAACCAGGATGCCCTACAACAGATGTATGGATAAAGAAGATGTGGTCTATATATACAATGGAATATTGCTCAGCCATCAGAATGAATTAATACCCAACTTTTGAATGTATTATCTGAAAAATTTATTGGACCTTCAAAAATGAAAGCATCCAGGACTGCCTGGGGATTTATTCAGTTAAGGTGTTAGACTCTTGGTTTTGGCTCAGGTCCTCATCTCAGAGCAGTGTGTTTCACCCCTCACTGGATCCAATGCACACTGTGGTGTTTACTCATCCCTTGTCCTCGGCTCTTTTCCCTACTCATGCTCTCTCTCTAAAATAAAAATGTAAAATCTTAAAAAAAATCAAATCATCTAATAACACTGGACATAATTGAATATGCTACACTATAACTATTTCAGTATGAATATTATTTATGCAATCTAAAATTTATTTCTTTAAATTTTTTAAAGATTTTATTTATTTATTTGACAGACAAAGATCACAAGTAGGCAGAGAGGCAAGTAGAGAGAGAGGAGGAAGCAGGTTCCCCGTGGAGCAGAAAGCCTCTTGTTGGGCTCAATCCCAGAACCCTGGATCATGACCTGAGGTGAAGGCAGAGGCTTTAACCGACTGAGCCACCCAGGTGTGCCAGTCTATAATTTATAATGTTAGAATAGGAGGACATTGATTCAACTGATAAGTAATCACATATAAGGAGATCATTAAAAAGATTTGATAGTTTATGATGTTGATATCAATTGATATATGATTTTCATAGATTGAAGGTATTTTTCTATAGCTTCACCTCCAAATTATAAACAAATACTATTCCCCGTTCTATATAGTGAAGAGTTCTGTGTAAAAACAAAAGATATACTAAATAATTCAACAATGTATGTGTGGTAGAATTTCTAGAGAAGGAGACTTTGCTCAAATCTTTCAAGCTCTATGTAAAATATTAGTCAAGTAGTTGAAAATAAGAGAGAAGAGAGACAAGGAAGCTGGCATTGTGCACATCACCTTAAATGGATGATTTCTAAGAGATTCCAAATCATCATGAAATATGCCCATATCTCCATCATCTACAGTCTCCTTTTTTCCTAACTAATTAATTCCATGGAGATCCATCAGATGATTGTGTGGAGCTCATCCTCAGATATTCCCCAAATTTCATGCAGATTACACATATGGTGTGAGCTCTAAGAGACTGGGACAGGATCTCTGAGCCTTTGGGTGGGGGAGAGTTATCCAGAATCCGGAATAAATTGAAACAGCCAGGCAGGCTTCATTGCTCATCCCAAGAAGAAATTTTAGACATTTAAAGACTTAATTTTTCCCCAGTCACTTGATAAAGGTCATAATCTGATGAAAATAGAAATACTAATTCACACCTTGGATGCTGGTTTGCAGTAGGTTATGAAAGATTTTAAAAATTGAGAGGCTCAGAGTAGGTGAGAAAGAATCCTCCAAACTTAAGGAAGTTTCAAAAATGCAGAGGAGAAAAAAGGTTCTCCAAGAGCTCTTTGCACAAGCTTTCTTTTCTCAATTTCAAAGCAAGTGGGTTAGAAAATAAAACAAACATGCAAACTAACAAACAGGAAGTGAGAATAGCTAACATTAGTAGAGATTTAGTGTTAGAACAGGCTGTGCTCTGCATTGAAATATAATACCATGTGCCCTTTCAGGATTTCTGGGGGATTTAGTGCAGATATTCATGTAATACTTTGCGTAGATATTAACCAGCTTCACCTCTCTGTAGAATCAAAGTAATATTTGCAGAGTTCAAGGAATTACAGACATAATGATCCAACAGAGCACATGATCACTTGGACAATTTAATTAAGACAAAAGGGAAGGAAATGCACAATTACAAAACCCAAATTGGTATTTATTTCCTTTTATTTTACAGGAGTTTTTCTTTTAAATTTTTACTTAAAAAAATGCCTGACCTTGGTCGCCAAACTGTGGAAAGAACCAAGATGCCCTTCAACAGACGAATGGATAAAGAAGATGTGGTCCATATACACCATGGAGTATTATGCCTCCATCAGAAAGGATGAATACCAGACTTTTGTAGCAACATGGACGGGACTGGAAGAGATTATGCTGAGTGAAATAAGTCAAGCAGAGAGAGTCAATTATCATATGG
>PISX010023908.1:0-28878 GCA_004024625.1 Mellivora capensis | reverse complement strand
GATTCATCCCTGGCTTACAAGGGTGGTTCAACATTCGCAAGTCAATCAATGTGATAGAACAAATCAATAAGAGAAGAGAGAAGAACCACATGGTCCTCTCAATTGATGCAGAAAAAGCATTTGACAAAATCCAGCATCCGTTCCTGATTAAAACACTTCAAAATATAGGAATGATTTTTTCTTAAGGTGAGAAAGATTGGCAAGATTTCCTTCTTTTTGATTGTTAAGTACTATTGCATTGTGTATATATACCACATTTTCATTAACCATCTTGCCATTTGCAATGACGTGGATGGAACTAGAGGGTATTATGCTAAGCAAAATAAGTCAGAGAAAGACAAGTATCGCATGATTTCACTCATATGTGGAAGTTAAGAAACAAAACTGTTAAACATAGGGGAAGGGAAGGAAAAATAAAATAAGACAAAATCAGAGAGGAAGACAAGCCATAAGAGACTCTTGACTCTAGGAAACAAACTTAGGGTTGCTGGAGGGAAGGTGAGTGGGGGATGCGGTAACTAAGTGATGGGCATTGAGGAGGGCATGTGATGTGATGAGCACTGGGTTTTCTATGGAACTGTTGAATCACTAAATTCTAACCCTGAAGCTATATAATATGCTCTGTTAATTGAATTGAATTTAAAGAAAAAAAAATTTTAACGATGAGAAAGATTGGACCATGTTCATATCCTGGAGCAAAAAGCTAGTAGAGAGAGATTAAAATACAGAGAGGGAATAAATGATAAAGTAGACCTTGATTAAGAAAGGAGGAGCTGGGGGCACCTGGGTGGTTCAGTGGGTTAAAGCCTCTGCCTTCGGCTCAGGTCATGATCTCAGGGTTCTGGGATCGAGCCCCGCATCGGGCTCTCTATTCAGTGGGGAGCCTGCTTCCTCCTCTCTCTCTCTGCCTGCTTCTCTGACTACTTGTAATCTCTATCAAATAAATAAATAATCTTAAAATGCTGTTAACCAGAGTACATATCTTTAGGTAATATAAAGAGGATTAGTTGAGTTAATATATTTAAAGCATTTAAAAAAAAAAAAAAAGAAAGGAGGAGCTGGACTAGACCATTCTCGCATGTGTGTGTGTGTGGGGGGGAGACAGTGGGAAGTACAGATGGCCCAGGAAGCAGTTTTGATTGCTACAGTCGGCCTGGGTCTACGCAGTGAGGTAGGAAGAAAAAACAACTGCTAAAAAGAACCGGAAGGCAGGAGTCCTAGGGGATTTTAGGAGGAAGTTTAGAATAGCCTGTTGAGAACTATGTGGAGTGACCTACTGGTTAAAGTGTGTTGTTCCGACACCAGAGAGGAACTAAGTTGAAAACTGGCTCTTCCACATCCTGTGACCAGGAGCAATGACTTCATGTGGCCAATCCTAAATTTCTTCAGCTGCAAGACGAGGTCAAGAGTAATACCTGTCAGGGCACCTGGGTGGCTCAGTGGGTTAAAGCCTCTGCCTTCGGCTGGGGTCATGATCCCAGGGTCCTGGGATCGAGCCCCGCATTGGGCTCTCTGCTCAGCGAGGAGCCTGCTTCCCTTTCCCCTCCCCTCTCTGCCTACCTCTCTGCCTACTTGTGATCTCTGTCTGTCAAATAAATAAATAAAATCTTAAAAAAAAAAAAAGAGTAATACCTGTCATGGAGTGATTGTGAGGCTTAAATGAGATAATGGTTACAAAACACCTATCACAAGGAGTGTTCAATAAATATTAGCTATCATTTATATTAACACAGGTAAAAGGGCTGACAAATTACTAGAGCTTTGGAGAAAGTATATATTTATAAATACATGATTTTTTTGGTAAAGATTTTATTTATTTATTTAAGAGAGGCCGAGAGAGAGAGCACAAGTGGTGTGAGGGGCAGAAGGAGAAGGAGGCTCTCTGCTAAGCGGGGAGCCTGTTGCAGGACTCAATCCTAGGACTCCGGGATCATAACCTGAGCCGAAGGCAGATGCTTAACTCACAGCCACCCTGGTGCCCCAACACATAATTTTTTTTAAAGATTTTTAAAATTTATTTGACAGAGAGAGATCACAAGTAGGCAGAGAGGCAGGCAGAGAGAGGGGGAAACAGGCTCCTCGCTGAGCAGAGAGCCCGATTTGGGGCTCGATCCTAGGACCCTGAGATCATGACCTGAGCCAAAGGCAGAGGCTTAACCCACTGAGCCACCCAGGCACCCCAACACATAATATTTTAAAAAGGATTTTCACATGGCATTAAAGGACCAACTGAGATTGAGTAGCTATATTTGGAACGGCCCCATTCTCTCCAGTTAGACAGTATTTTATAGCTGTCCTTTATGGCCTGGATTTAACAGGGAAAATAAATAAATACATAAATTGTACAAATGTGTTGAGAATTTGCAGGCAGGGTTGACCAAAGAAACTTTAAGGGTGTGTCAGTGAGAGATTTGCCATCCCCTGTGAGGTACATTGTCTGTAGAGAAGCAAGCAAAGTGGGCAGAAGCTGAATGAAAGTGAAGATGCTAGGGCATCCAGGTGGCTCAGTCAGTTAAGCGCCCACCTCTTGGTTTTGGCTCAGGTCATGATCTCATGTGTCGTAAGATCAAGCCCTATGGAGGGCTCCGCACTCAGCAAGGAGTCTTCTAGAAAATTCTCTCCCTCTGCTCCTCATCCTACTTGCGCCCGCGCTCTCTCTCTCTCTCTCTCTCATAAATGAAGAAATCTTTAAAAAAAAAAAAAGTGAAGATGCTACAATAAGACAGATAACCTTGAGTCAAAGCAAAGTAGAGTGAAGCTAGAAGGAGCCATCTAAGAGTTGAAGAAAGTGTTGAGAATAGAGAGTAGCAACTTGGGAGTTCCATGAGAGTTCTGTCCATTGACAACATGCCTTTGCAAGCAGGTAAGGCTGATTGAGAGTTCAGAATGTGGTCAGCAAAACTCACATCATGAGGACAAGTTTCCGACTGCTCCTGACCAGGTTAGCTCATGTAAACTCCTGTCTCCTGTTCCACTGGAACTCAACTGGCTTCCTCAGATGGTTCCGGGGTCCTTCTCATTGGCCATCTCGGATTAGACCCTGGTGTCTCCCCATTGTGCAATCCCCTACCATCAGGACTGCTGTGTTTTCTCTCAGGGGACTGCTCTAGTCATTGCTGTGTCACCAAGGTGTGGTCTAACCCTTCACTCCAGACCCTCCTCTGTACCCCTGGCTTGTTGTTGATTAACAGCACCCCACCGATGAGCCTTCCGGCTCTTCCCTGCCTCAGTCAAGGTGCTGACATGCTCCCAGCTGCCTCAGAAGATCACCTTCAGTGGCTGCTGCAATGCCTCCTCCCTCTGACCGGCGTTAGGTCAGGTAGACAGGAAGAATCCAAGATTTTCATCCTTATGTGTATCAGTCAGAAAACTCCTGCTGATGACAGAAGAGATGATGGAAGACACTAGCCATTAGCAAATTAATCAATTTGGCTGTTGTGTTTAGGAGGTTTAAAATGTGCAGTCATTACCCAAACATGTAGAAATGATGATGGAAATCTCAAGCTTCCGCCATTTCAATATCTTTAACTCTCCCTTAAAATTTAATGCCTTTCAGGCAGGTAGTATAAAAAAAAAAAAAGTTAGTTTTCCTTTTTCTCCTCCTCTTCAGTCTTCTGTTCTCTCTCCGAAGTGAACTAAGTTTCCTGAGAATAGGGACTATCTGGTCCAAAAACTGTGCTCTGTCAGCTATGTCCTGTCTCCACCCCGGTCCTCTCCCCTCACCCACTCTGCATCTTCAGGTGCGCTAACTTGGCATTTGCTGTGGTTTAGCTGCCCTCACTAGGCCTTTGGGTATTGTGGGCTGCCATCTGCTGCGGATATCCCTGCTGCCTGCCGTGGTGCCTGGTCCCAAGATCCCGTGCATGTGCATGTTTCTCATCCTGATTTCAGGCCATTTTCACCTGCCCGCCCAACCCCATCCCCCACTACTTCTCAGCTCTTCTGTATAGCTCTGGGGAGCTCAAGGACACTCAGCTGTTTCCCCTTCCTACGATGGAATGTTCTGGGCCTCTGCAAGTGTACCAACAATTTCTGTTGTCCAGACACCTCCTCCAGCCATGGACATCCAAATACTCTCGCACCAGGCTTCTTGCAGAATTTCTTGAAGGCGCCTGTGTTCTTTGCTATTTTTCTTGAATTCCTCCTCAACCTGTCTGGGTTTTCTAGCTAAGGCAGGATCTAAATCTTAGTCATCTTCCTCTCATCTTCTTCTCGACAGCTAGCTAAAATGTTACCTCTTTTCAGAGCGGTGACAAAGATGCCCTGATGTTAAAGAGTAAATTCTTCCTATTTTATGATTTGTAGTATCAACCACAGATTTTCCAGCTATAAGCTACAATTCATTAATAACTAATAAAATCTATTTATCTTAACCTTAAATAGAATCAGAGTAGAAAATGCTACTCTATCATGTCAGAAGTATAAGTATTGTTTTGTAACACTTCTGTTTTATGTGTGTGTGTCCGTGTGTGTGTTAAATACCGGATCAAGATGTAAAAATATTTATTTCTGTGAGTCACTATAAAAACATGTTTTAAAGATTCTGGTGTGAACTTTGCTTAGTTCTCCAAGCTCTGACTTTTGGGGACCTAAAATATTTTTCTCCTAGGAATTGTTTGGCCCTTGCAAATCAAAGCGCTTTGACCTATTACTGTTTTGTGGGTTTTTTTGAAGATTTTATTTATTTGAGAGAGAGGCAGTGAGAGAGCATGAGCGAGGAGAAGGTCAGAGGGAGAAGCAGACTCCCTGTGGAGCTGGGAGCCTGATCCCGGGTCTCCAGGATCATGACCTGAGCCGTAGGCAGTCGTCCAACCAACTGAGCCACCCAGGCGTCCCTATTACTGGTTTTTGATAGAAATTTTCAGAAATCAGTATTAGCTTTTTATTTCAAATTCTATCATATCTTCCTCTGAGGTAATGGGCAGCACTGGATGATTGGTAAAGATGCTTATGACAAGGAAAAAGGGAAGAAAAAAGAAACCTGGGATTAAAGTCTTCATTTCTTATTAAATGGGTGAGAACAGAAGGATTCATACAGTTCCATGCAAATGAAGCCATGGTCATTTTATGCAATAACTATATCGAACATTTATTGAACATCTAATGGGCACACAGAGATGAATAAGTGACGTCTGCTCACATCCCAACTGGGCAGACAGATAAAAATAATTAAGAATGTAGTAATTGGGGACGCCTGGGTGGCTCAGTTGGTTGAGCAGCTGCCTTCAGCTCAGGTCATGATCCCAGCACCCTGGGATCGAGTCCCACATCGGGCTCCCCTTGCTCAGCAGGGAGCCTGCTTCTCCCTCTGCCTCCATCTGTCAGTGCTCTCTCTCTCTCTCTCTCTCTCTCTGACAAATAAATAAATTTTAAAAAATCTTAAAAAAAAAAAAAAAAGAATGTAGTAATTGCCGGTAACATGTAAATGTAAAATGCTAAAGATCCATAGAGGACAAATTTTAGGATGGTTACTTCATCTAACTCTCAAGAACAATAGGTGTTTCCCAGGCCCCAAATGGGAGGAAATGTCCTCTAGGCAGAATGGACAGCAAAAGTGGGAAAAGTACTTGAGCACACAGTGCAGGTTCAGATTTATTGGGGGGAAGGTACAAGGCAGAAGTGTGATAAGATGAGGCTGAAAACTGAGGACTGAGGACAGACTGAAGAATGGGAGGTTCTTAACACAGTCCTGGCAATAGCATATATTATTAATTTTATTGTTATATGCCATGCTTAGAAGTTTGTACTTCCTTTGGTAAAGCAGATGGGAGTCAGAAAGTTTTAGGCAAATGTGTGATGTTTCAGTGTGTTTTAGAAAGATAAATGCAGTGGAGAAATGTTACAAAGTGAGGAAAGTTGGTAGCAAGCAAAAGAACATGCCAATCTGTTGGAGGTAGGGAACAAGGGCAGCAAGGGCATTCCAAATGTTCCTAGCTGAGGTTAAATTCGTGGATGGTGTTTGTGGTTTGTAAGAGAAAGCGCAGACTTGAGAAGCACAGGAACTTAAAGTAGTTTTGCATAAAACTACAACTAGGGGAAGAAACTCTAAAGGTCATCAACAATATTAAGGGAATTTATTCTAGTGTGGGTTTCCAGGGAGGGAGAACTGAAAATAAAATGTGTGTGAATCATAAAGATATTGTTTCTCATGGGGTTTGATGAGATCTTCTGGCTGCATCAGAATGGGGCCGAGTGGGAGAATAGGTAGTCGGAATATAATACTGGGGTGGGGCCTGTGCTGAGGCGACAAACCCAGTGGAAGGCTGAGAATGTCTGTGTCACCTGGAATTGGATAGAGATAGACAGTATATGGTAGTAGAGTCCATTACTTTGGTAAGGGAAAAATGTATTGTGACATGCTTATCTGATGGGCAAGCAAGCGTAATGGTTTATAATTCACGAAAGGTAATATCCGGGACTCCCGGTGGGCAGACAACTAGCGCAGGGGAAGTCTGTCAGTAGGTGACCCATTCACTGGGTGGGACCTTATGAGAGAATTCTAGTGCCTCACAGGGAGACTGACAAGAAAATGTCCTATGGATCTATGAAAAATGGAACACTATGTGGGTGTTAAGTAGGGACCTAGATAGGAAAACAAAAACAGGGATCCAAGTATAAGGCTCTGGGTACAGTTTGGGGAGTGGATCTTGGAAACAAGATGGAAGTCTGTTACCAGCTGATCAGGAAGAACACGAAGAAGAGAGCTGATAGAGAACTGAATTCCAAAGTGTTAGTCAATGCTTCTTCAGCTGGCTGGCACATTACAGTCATTTGGGGGAAATTGAAACAAATATCTTTGCCTGGTAACCAATCTAAACCAATTAGAATCAGAATCTGTGAGGATGGAGAGTAGACATTGCTATTTAAAACAAAACCTATGCAAGTGTCCTAAACCAAAGTCGAGAAACATAAGTCTAGATTGTTCTTAACTTTGCTGCCCATTGTAATCACCTGGATAACAAAAAAATCCTGAGGCCATGTTCTATCCCAGTAGATTCTACTTTAATGAGTCTGGGGTTTGGCTTAGACATCAGGGCTTTTAAAAACATCCCTAGATGATTCTAGTGTACAGCTAAGGTGGAGATTTGGGGTCTAGAACTACACCCTCCAATATGGTAGCCACTAGCCACTTGTGACTATAAAGCCCGTGAAATGTCACTAGTCTGAGTTGAGATGTGAAGTGTAAAATACACATTGGATTTCAAAGACTTACTATGAAAATAATAATGTAAAATATTCATTAATAATATTTATATTGATTACATGTCAGAATGCTAATATTTAAGGTATGTTGGGTTAAATAATATATTAGTAAATTTAATTTTGCTTTTTGTTTTACTTTTTACAATGTAGCTACTAGAACATTTATTTCTTTTTTTTTTTTTTTTTTTTTGCTACTAGAACATTTAAAATTACATATGTGACTCATGTTATATTTCCACTGGACAAATGACAGTCTAGCACTTCTTACATGTTTCCAGACTCAAGTCCAAATTGGTCCTAAGGAACACAACTGAGCTAAGCCTGGGATAGACTAACTGTGGGAGAAAAAAGGCCTGTGGCCAAAAAGGCCTTTTCTTTATGCATTCCTTATTTACTCATAAAATTTAAGTATATCAGGGATAGGGGGAACATTAGAAGTCATCCAATTTAAGTCCTTCATTTTATAGTAGGAACTGTGTATTTCATTTTACTGTGTTGTCCTAAATGAAATTTTTCCAATTAGCTATTCTAATTAGGTAACAAACATTTTCCGTTAACAATGTAAATAACTTGAGACTAGGGAAACTTACTCACTGACACAAGAGTCAAACAAATTCTTTCCTTCTAATACCCAAGGAAAGGCTGTGGAGAGACAAACAGATTGCTTTACTCATAATACCTAAAGGAAGGCTGTGGGGGAAGAAATTTGGTTTTGGACTTGGCGGGGGGAGCAAGGTAAGGAAACGGTGAGTACCCTGGAGAATAGAATGGGTCTCAGAGGAGTCCTATAAGGGACACTTAGGACAGGAAGAAGATACCATGAATCTGAGTGGACCAGAAAAAGATAGTGGAAAAAAAAAGATACCAAAGAGAATTGGGAAGATTTTTATTTCAAAATTTTGCCTGTTTCCAAGGAAACAAGAAAAAGAAAACTAGATTTCCTTTTTTGTAATTCCCATAAGTCTGACTAATATGACAGTGTTAAAGTTTAGTGATACTGAAAGTTAAATAGGCTTTTAAAAATTAAGAGTTGACCATGTAGAGCACTGACTATTAAGTGGAAAATTCCTCACAAAACTTAGCTATATACAGTACCTGGATTTTCTAAATGGTAGCACATGGCATAAATCTGGACAGTAAGCATATAACACAAACCAGAGGTGTTGCTTTAGAGCTAGACGTTTTTGTCTATTTGATGGCTAACATCCTTGAATTAAATGCTTTGGACAAGAGGGAAGGTATTTATTTCCTCTTCGTACACCAGAGTCTACTGTGATACAATTTAGAGAATCAAGAACATTAAAATGGGCCTGGGAATCCAACTTGATTTGGTAACTTTTTGATAGTCAACGATTATTTTTTAAAACAAATTCCATTTCTTTTGCTTTGAGAAAAAGGTTTCTGTTTCTCCTATCACTTCCTCATGAGAAGGTGATAATTTAAATCCAGTTCTGTCTATGCAACCTGTAGCAAATGCAAGATTCTTCTTTAAGGTGAGGCATTCTGCTTTGGGGTACAAAACCAGAACCTCAGTAGAGTGGTAAAAAGAAACTCTAGCCAAGCGAAGAGGGCACGTGAAGAAAATATTGAGACCAGCCTAAATAATTTTGAATAGATATTCTGCTCTAAATGTAATGCTGGCTAGCTCACACAAAGAAAACAAAACAAAACCCCTTCCATAATCTTTGTGGAAAAAAATTGACTGAAAATTTTAATGAGGAAAAGAAATTCAAAGATCACAAGATTACAATGTGTTTAGTCAATATTTTGCGGGTGCTTAGATACTCACTTATGTCTTGGAGTCTTTACTCTTCCCAGCTTTGTAAACCAAGGTCCACCTCCCCAAACTTTGAATACCAGGCTGCTGTCTGAGTTCTAGAAATGTCTCGGCATGTAATGCCGTTCATTTAAAACCTGAAGTCCTAATCTATCTACTTGTCACCGCTCTGCAGCAGCGGATGCGTCTGATTCAATTGAATATAGAATCAATTGCCTTTTTTCAAGAAGAAACACTTTATTGCTCCCAAATTATGAGTCTGTGCCTAACCCATTTTTCTTCTCAAATGGAAACTGATTTCTTTCTTGACTCAAAAACAAGTTTATGATTCTCAGAGTTTATGAGGGACTAAAGGTGAGGCATAGAGAAACAGTGGCAAGAGCTAAAGGGGATCTTGTAAACGAGCTTCAGGAAACCCCACAAACGCCCCACAAAGGAAAATGTGGCAGTTACAGAATTGGTTGTGTGCTGAATTCCCAGGGGAGCTTCTGCAGTACCAACCTCAGAAAGAGTTTACTACTTTATTATTTGTATAAAGCGTACCAGCCTAACTTATTAGAATAACATTGGACCAAATTGGCCAAACATGATATAATAATCCATAACATTTCTGGTAATTTTTTCGTAAAATAATATTTTACTTTTACTTGTGATTTTTAATGGACTGCCTGTTTTTGAACTGAGTACATGGTCACTCTGAGTAAGGACTACACTCCTCAGCTATCCAGGTAGCTCAGCATAGATACTAATACGTTCTGTTCAATGGGATAAAAGGGGAAGTGATGAACACAAGTTTAAGGAAGAATATCATTCAATAAAATGAGAGTGCAGATGGTGATGACATTACAATGCATACCTCTCTCTCCATCCACACATATTATAAATATATATGCATATATATACATATATATGTGTGTATATATATATGTGTATATATATATCCATATACACACTCGCACATACATATATATATACATATATCTCAAGAAGAAATGCAGAAACCATTCCAAGTCTTGCCAAATATAATTTTATATTCATTTTTATAAACAATTAGACACATTTTGGAAATTGTTCATTTTCTCACTTCAGTGACTAATATCCTCACCCCCTACACCCATGCCATATGGCTTTTTTTTTTTTTATGTTCCTTTTACATATAGAAGAGTGTAGAGATAGGACTAGGCCTGGGACAGCCAAAGACCTACATAAAATTTTGTTATGAGTTTGTGTCTTTGACATTCTAGTTGATACCATTTAGCAAGGAAAAAAAAAAAGATCATACAAGGGTGTCTGGCTGACTCAGTGGGATGAGCATGGGCTTCATCTCAAGGTTGTGAGTTTCAAGCTCCACACTGGGTGGAGAGATTACAAAAAATAAATAAACTTAAAAAAAAAAAAATGGGACACCTGGGTGGCTCAGTCGTTTAAGCATCTGTCTTCAGCTCAGGTCATGCTCCCAGAGTCCTGGGATGAAGCCCCACATTGGGGGGGTCCCTGCTCAGGGGGGAGTCTGCTTCTCTGTCTGCTGCTCCCCCTGCTTGTGCTCTCTTGCTCTCTCTCTCTGACAAATATATAAATTTTTAAAAAATCTTTAAAAAAATAATATGAATGAGAATAACTAATATAAACATATGGAATGTGAAGTGCCAGTCACTGTGTATAAACATAATCTCATTTCATGGTCACAATAACACAGAGAAGCAGGTATCACCCCCATTTTAAAGAAAACCTATTTTTAGGATAAAGTTTAAATCCTTATTCATTTTTCTCCTGCTGGGACTAAAAATGAAAGAACTGTGAAGCGTAGCAAGTTATGGGTGGTAAGTGCCTGGAGTTGCTCTGCATATCCCATTGTTAGGGCCCTTACAAATTAAAAAAAAAAAAAAAAAGCACAAAACACCTCATACAGATGTGTTTTGTGAGTGAGTGGGTTGGGGAAAAGCATTGTTTTTAATCAGTCAGCCTGAGTATTTTGGTCCTTGACAAGCTAATTAAACTCTAGCTTTGGCTATTTCCTTCAATGAGATGCAAAGAAACACAGATATGAGTCATTTTCCTTTTTTAATAGGATACTTTTCCTTTAGCTAAATCAATATCATTAAACAATCTCAGAAAATCTGGAGCCTTGGACATCCTTGATATTTCTGAAAATCAGTGTATTCAGGAAAAAATTGTTCATACGAAATTGTATTCGGCATGATAAAAACACACCTTGACATAGAACTATTGCCATGGTTTGAGGATTATATCCTCAAAGAAAAAATTGGTTGAAACATTCATCTTTATTCTTTTTTGCTTCATCCCATCAAGTTAATGAACCAAGAATGACAAGCTATAAGGAAAACCTGCATCTCAAGCCATGATTTTATTCCGAAAATCAAATCTATTTTTAACAGCTACTGTGAGCCAGAGACTAATTTTTACACAAAATTATACATTCATGGAAAAACTGTGAATGAATCTACTGCTTGTTAAATGAACATAAGTAAGTGATGGAGTAAGCTGCCACCTAGAGTTGAGATTTTAATTCAGTTCAAAATATGATATAAAAATGATCCTATCAGTCTGAGATTTTCTTTGAAATGTCTTAATATTTAAATGTATACAGAAGTCCTTTACTTCTGAAAGTTAATGTCTGTATAGATCTGGAAATTTTGTCAAAGAAGAAAATGGTAATATCTTTTAAGGAAAACCTAAGACTACTAGAAGTTAAATATGTTGATATTTGTTGGCTAAATATTTTTAAACGAGTCTTTGGGAAAATATATTTAATGTATTAACACATGTAAGTGCTCCTGAAACAATTTAGAATGTCTTTATATTAGAGTACCTGGTGGCTCAGTCAGTGGTGCATCTGATTCTTGATCTCAGGGACAGAGTTCAAGCCCCACATTGGCATGGAGTCTACTTAAAAAATAGAATGTCATACGTTATAAATTTCTGGAACAACAGTCTATTCAGCCCAACTCTTCCATTCATAACCTATTCGATTTCCTAGTTCACTTATAGCCACACTGGGGCCAAAGGCTTCTATGACATGTATATCAGAATCACTATCTAGGTCAACTGGGGTGCCTCGTTGCTCAGTTGGAAGAACATGTGACTCTTGCTTTCAGGGTCATGAGTTTGAGCTCCAGGTTGGGTGTGGACATAAATAAATAAAACTTAAGAAGAAAAAGAAAAGAAGGGGCACCTGGGTGGCTCAGTCAGTTGAGGGTCCGCCTTCAGCTAGGGTCATATTTCCAGGGTCCTCAGATGGAACCCCATGGCAGCTCCCTACTGGGTGGGGAGTCTGCATCTCACTCTCCCTCTGCCTGCCACTCCCCTTGCTTGTGCTTTCTCAATCTCTGTCAAATAAATAAAATCTTTGAAAAGAAAAGAAAAGAAAAATCTGGGTCAACCATTCAAATTTAAATATGACAGTGAACTATTCTAAGGTCTGGAAAGCTAATGTTTTCATTTCCTTAAACTAGGCTGGTCTATAATCAGACTCTTGTCAGAACCCCCGAAGTTACTAGATTAGCCATAAAAGAACACACCTAGCTCAATAAATTGTGAACAGCCCATTGTTACCCCAAATTTACACCTACCCACAAGTGTGAAAAGGATTTTTCTGGCCTAACTATTCATATGCAGTGTGGATGGAGCCTTGACTCTCTGTGTATCCACACTCTGTGAGTATAGATTTTCGGGGTCAAAGAGAGCCAGAGAGTGTTGATGAGCAAAGTATTTAGGAATAAATATCTGACTCTTTACCTGCACAATTCTATGACTGCAGGTTTATCAGCTGACTATACTCATTCTTCACCCCCCACCATGTACCTGGTTATCTTTCAGTTTCTTAGTGCATGAAAATAAGTTGTTGACTCTTTTCCGCTTCACACAATGTCCTACTTCTTTCTCCTCCATACTTCTCATTGTTGTTCTCCGCACCCACTTTCACAGCCCAAATTTATTGTCTTTATTTTTGTCACAAAATTCTGTTTCGATAATCCGGTTCCCCTCATTTTCATCCTCCTTTGTGCGACCTCTATGGCCCAGTCCCCTGTGGGCAAGCTTGTGCTTAATTCTGTTGGTTTGTGACAGCTTCCCTTCAGCTCCTCTTGGATCTCCCCGAGTCCTTTCCTCCCTTACAGCGCCCCCTAGGAAGCTCTTGCCTTCCTGCTTCTACATTCAGCCAGAAAGGAAGCGAGAGATAGGTTTCCTTCTCACTCCCTAGCAATGACTGTTTTGTTAAACTGCATTCTTTAACTTGCTGTTTGACATTTACACCCTATTCCTTCTGCCCAACTTGCCTACAAGTCCCCATGCACCTTCCCTCTTCTCTCCCGCCCCCCACATTTAACTAAGCCATTTTTGTCTACTTTAGAACATTTTGATCTTCATTGCTCTCTTGGTTTCTACCCTAAGTCCAACCGTTATATTAGTGTCTTGTCATTTACATCAAAATGTCTTAACAACATGAACTGAACACCTGCTGTACGAAAAGCATTGTTCTGTGCTTTGCACTGGTTATTACTTCACATTTATAAAAAAAAAAAAAAACAACAACTCTGTGTGGTAGGTATTATTATTGCTCTCTTCTTTCAGATGCACACACACACACAAAACCTAAGTAACTTGCCCAAGGGAACGTAGGCAGTAAGTATTAAACCTAGAATTTGAATCCCAAAAGATTAGGCTCCAGAATCCATAGACAAAGTCCCAAGGCTCTAGGCTTCCAGGCCTCAGCCCTTCTCTTAACTTTTCTTTCTACTTCCAGGGCACACCATGATTCTCAAAAGACACTAGAAAACCTAGATTTTGGTTGCTTGGAGAAGGGGCTGGGAAAGTCAGCTCACTTCTAACTATTGCAGTAGAAAAGCACTGTGGATTCAGGCAGCACTGCTGTAAACAGAAAATGGAAGAAAGGATTGGGAATCAGACAGATTTAGGGTTTGATTTCAGGCTCTATAGCCTGTCTGGAAGACTTCGTGTGGTTTTTTTGACCTTTCAGGTTCCCCGTGTGTGAAATGGAAATAGGCATCTGTCTTTACATTACTATTCTAATCCATGTTAGTATTCTAATCCAAAGTTCAGTCTCTTTTTTCCCCCTTTCTACTGCCAGTCATGTCTCTTCCAATTTAATACTGACTTCTGGCTGGTTGCTCTGAATGCAGAAAGGTAACTAATATCTGAGCTGACAAAGATCTGCAGCCCTGGACCCTATCCTTCCCCCTCCACATTCTCCTAATTGTTCAGTCTTGTAATTTTTTATTCTTGTCAGCATCTGCTAAATGTCTTTTTGATACAGGCTATAATTTTTTTTCTTATTGAACTCACTGGAAGTAATAAGTAAACTCTAAGAGAACAAAGGGTATTTTCTATAGGAAGTAAGTGAGAAATGGGAAAATTGCTTTGTCAATGCAGGGTGACTACTAGAATTTTCATAGCTTTCATGGGAAGTTAGGCAAATATACACATACATTCTACCACCTATCAGTTACTATATGAATTAGTATACACAGTATATATATGGGACAAGATTTTTTTTTAAGATTTTTCTATTTGACAGAGAGAGAGATCTCAAGTAGGCAGAGAGTCAGGGGAAAGCAGGCTACCTGCTGAGCTGAGAGCCCGATGCGGGGCTCGATCCCAGGACCCCGAGATCAGGACCTGAGCTGAAGGCAGCGGCTTAATCCACTGAGCCACCCAGGTGCCCCTGGGACAAGATTTTTGAGGGAATATTAGATGAGACAGTGTAAGCCAAATGATTAACATAGTGCTAGGTACATAGTAAATGCTCAATAAATATTAACTATTGTTTTCATTAGTGTCCTATAAATGGGTCTATCACTTGACTATTAAAAGCCTGACTAGATTCTATGCAAATAAAAATAATAAGACATGCCCACTTGAGAAGTGGATACACAACTGTGTTTTCATATTTGTATCTTTTCAATTTGATCCAGTAATTACACTTCTCACATATCATTAACTATAATATACTTGAATTTTTATTTATATTAGCTTTTTAAATTTTTTTAAAGATTTTATTTATTTGAGAAAAGAGAGAGAACAAAAAGGTGGAGGGACAGAGGCAGAGGGAGAGGGACAAGAGGGGAACCTGATGTGGGTCCTGACCGTAGGTCCTCAAGAGGGGAGCCTGATGTGGGTCCTGACCGTAGGACCCTGAGATCACAACCTGAGATGAAGACAAATGCTTAACCAACTGAGCCACCCAGGCGTCCTGCTTTTTAATTTAATATTATAGTCTGAATGGTGTTCTCAGACTATAAGGGGAAACTTTCAGTAATATCAACATTGCTTAATCAATATATAGATCAGATCATTTGTATTCACTAACATGTTCGAGAACACTGAAAATATACTATATGAATGTTCATGTTTCAGGTATTCAGGTAAACATATTGGGGCCCCTGGGTGGCTCAGTAGGTTAAGCGTCCCACTTGTGATTTCAATTCAGGTCATGGTATCATGGGGTTGTGGGATCGAGCCCTGCATCAGCATCAGGATCAGAGCCCTGACTCTGCACTCAGAGAGAGGTCTGCTTAGGATTCTCTCTCTCCACCTCCCTCTGCACCTCCCCCTGCCCCCACCAAAATAAATAAATAGATCTTTAAAAGAAAAAGAGTGAAAACAAAACAGATTTTTCTAGGGGATTATTTTGGTGTATATTATTGCTTAATGTCATATGTCAGCACAGACCAAAAAAGAAACCTGGTCTGGTCAATAAAACGGACCTATGACAGTTTTTGATTCTATCTGAATTCTGAAAAGTGGCATCAAACATGGGCAGAAGTTTTAGGAGCAGTTGTGCACCAAAAAGCACATACCCACAGTTGTTCTTGAGAAAAAAATCAGAAATCCCCCATAAAAGTGATAGATGCTGAATTGGGAAAGAGATGGGGCAACCAAGTACCATCAACAAAAGAGATCAGGAAAAAAGGCAAATTCAGATTAATTTTTCCATAGAGTTTGCCTTCTAAAATAACCATTTTTTATTAATCCAGCCACACATATAAAAGTTTTGACCCAAGTAGGATGATACCTTAAAGATGTTGCTGTACCCATGAGACTTACAGGGAAACTGTGGTCGTCATAAGATATATAGAAACAGAGTTGGGAGGCACATTAGTGCTCAAGAATACTGCTAGACCCATGAGCCACCAAGTAACTTACAACTTGTAACCTCCTCTGAAGTTTCCTATTCATTGTTAATAAAACACTTTTGATCCCACAGCCTCTCTATTATGGCATAAACTATACTTTATCAGAAAATAGGCCCTCTGGGGAAAAAAAATTCCTCTTTGTCTTTATACTCTCTGGCACATGCCTAGCACATAGTATTTGCTCAACAAATAATTTCAAAGAATACATAAATGATATGTGTGTTGGTCAGGACAGGAGAGGATCTACCATAATAACATATGCAGGCTAAGTTCATTTCATATGTTAATAGAAATGTCCAACCCAGGTCTGAAGGAGGTTCCGCACCGATCACTGAAGAATACAGTGTGACAAGGCTTTACCATCCTGGGGTGCTGGATTTTCTGAAGCAGGTTGCCAAGGTTTCCAAGCAGGTTTTAGGTCGACAAGACAGGAGGAGAAAACGCTGGTGGATCTCACACTGAAAATTAAATTCACCTGTGATAGTAATTTCCTTCCAAAAACCACTGGCCAGCACTGCTCAGCACCTAAAGGAGATGATGCCTATCCCTGGCTCAGCTCCTTAAATCTCCAGGCTGCAGCCATTCAATGGCCAGTACCTGTGGCTCCTCTTCAGCCGCCTGCCTTTGAGCTCCTGAAACTCCTTCGCACAGTCAGAAGTGCTCGGCATTCACACGGAGGAAGCCTGGAGTGGCCATTGATTTATGTCTGTCCT
Organism: Mellivora capensis; assembly: GCA_004024625.1. Taxonomy (NCBI): domain Eukaryota; kingdom Metazoa; phylum Chordata; class Mammalia; order Carnivora; family Mustelidae; genus Mellivora; species Mellivora capensis. Next base: position 12,013 of record PISX010023908.1, on the reverse strand, counting down.
GTGCAAGAATATAAGCTCAGTCCCCTTTCCTCAGCTTAGGACAACCCAGAGGCATCTCCTATCCTCCAGACTTCTCCTGTGGGATCATACTCAAGCCTACCCTCTGAGAGACTTTGGCCTCAACTTACACTCTACCTTGACTTGATTCCATTCCTTCTTTCACTTCCTTTGTTTCTTTACCAGTGTCCCTGGAGAATATTTCCTTACTACATCACTTGTATACGTGTTTTTGTCTTAGAGACTGCGTTCTAGGAAGTGACCTAAAATAGTACCACCTAATGAAGAGGTGGGCAAAGAAGTATAATGCATGCCGTTTCCAGAAAGAGGAGAGCTCATAGGGGTAAGCACTGTTATTTCTACTGCAGCACAGTGAAAAGCGATTTGGTGATTAAGGGCTACGTGACATGGGTTTAGCTATCTCAGTATCTACAAGGACCAAGAAGATGGAAGACAGGATTGCACCAGAATGTATTCACTAAAAAGAGTGACCTCTTTGCCAGGTAAGAAGCTGAAGAAGCCAGGCTGGTAGTCCAAAATACAAAGTTGAAAGAAGCACTGGGCTTGGCTCTAACTGGAATCATTATTTGAGGAGAGTCAATTGTGCAGTAATAAGATGGAAGGCAACACAAGAGTCCACGTGACATCAAAGTATGAACAGTATATACAGGAAAACGCAAGTCCTCACTCATTACATTTTTTTTATTTAGAGTTTTCCTAGCTATTCTTGAATGTTTATCTCCCATATGAACTTTAAAGTCAACCTATTTTCATCAAAACAAAAACAGAAACAAGAAAAATAACTTCAGAGTATTTTTATTAATAATATTAATAGGGATCACATTAAATTTGTATACTAACCTGGAAAGTATTCACATCTTCATGATATTGAGTCGTTTTATCAAAAAATAAGGGATGCCTTTCCCTTTCTTCAGGTCTACTTTTTGAATTTGAGAGTATTTTAAGGTTTTCCTTACATAGGCTTAGCATATTTTCTGTTATGATTATTCTTAAGCATTTATCTTTTCGTTGTTATTATAAATATTTTTCATCAAGTATAGATTTTAAAAATATTTTATTTATTTATTTTTTTAGAGAGAGAGAAAGAGAGCAGAGGGGGATGGAGGAGAGGGAGAGAACCTTAAGGCGACTCCACACTGAAGGTGGAGAGCAACACGGGACACGATCCCATGTCCCTGAGCTCATGACCTGAGCTGAAACCAAGAGTCAACTGCTCAACTGACTGAGCCACACAGGCACCCCCAATTATTGATTTTAAGTGGTTATGTTTCTATCTGTGAAAGCTATTGGTTTTTATATGTTAATGTAATTTAATATCTCCTACCTTATTAGATGGTTTTTCTTATTTATGTTAGAACTGATTCTCTTCTATGTTCTAGGTATACATACTATATGTCATTGGATATAGTTTTACTCTTTTTAAATTCTTATACTTCTGCTTATTCTCTCTTATATAATTAATTCATTAATACCTCTACTCCAAGATTAACACTAGTGGACTAATAGACACCCTTGCCTTATTCCTGACTTGGGTGGTTCTCTATATATTCAACATATTACAGAAAGGTGTATCAATTTGCAAAGCTTTTTTTAAAATCTTTTAAAAAATATTTTATTTATTTATTTGACACAGAGAGAGAGATTATGAGTAGGAAGAGGGGTTGGGGGAAGCAGGCTCCCTATTGAGCAGAGAGCCTGATGCAGGGCTCAATCCCAGAACCCTGAGATCATGACCTGAGCTGAAGGCAGAGGCTTAACCCACTGAGCCACTCAGGTGCTCCTATTTTTATTTTTTTGTAAAGATTTTATTTATTTATTTGACAAAGAGAGAGAAGGCACAAAGCGGGGCGGGGGGAGAGACAGGCAGAGGGAGAAGGAAAAGCAGGCTCCCCGTTGAGCAGAGAGCCCAATGCAGGGCTCCATCCCAGGACCCTGGGATCATGACCCGAGCCAAAGCCAGATGCTTAACTGACTGAGCCACCCAGGCACCCCCTTACAGAGAGCTTTTTTAAAATTTTTTTTTAATATTTTAAATTAACATATAATATATTATTAGCCCCAGGGGTACAGGTCTGTGAATCGCCAGGTTTACACACTTTGCAGCACTCACCATAGCACATACCTTCCCCAATCCAATGTCCATAACCCCACCTCCCTCTCCCTACACCCCTCCCCCCAGCAACCCTTAGTTTGTTTTATGAGATTAAGAGTCTCTTATGGTTTGTCTCCCTCCCGATCCCATCTTGTTTCATTTATTCTTTTCCTATCCTCAAATCCCCCACATTGCCTCTGAACTTCCTCAAATCAGGGAGATCATATGATAATTGTCTTTCTCTGATTGACTTATTTTGCTAAGCATAATACCCTCTAGTTCCATCCACGTCGTCGCAAATGGCAAGATTTCATTTCTTTTGATGGCTGCATAGTATGCCATTATATATATATATACATACATATATATGTATGTATATATATATATATATAACATCCTCTCTATCCACTCATCTGTTGATGGACATCTAGGTTCTTTCCATAGTCTGGCTATTGTGGACATTGCTGCTATAAACATTTGGGTGCATGTGCCCTTTCGGATCACTACAGTTGTATCTTTAGGGTAAATACGCAGTAATGCGATTGCTGGGTCATAGGGTAGCTCTACTTTCAACTTTTTGAGGAACCTCCATGCTGCTTTCCAGAGTGGTTGCACCAGCTTGCATTCCCACCAACAGTGTAGGAGGGTTCCCCTTTCTCCGCATCCTTGCGAATATCTGTCATTTCCTGACTTGTTAATTATAGCCATTCTGACTGGTGTGAGGTGGTATCTCATTGTGGTTTTGATTTGTATTTCCTGATGCTGAGTGATGTTGAGCACTTTTTCATGTGTCTGTTGGCCATCTGGATGTCTTCTTTGCAGAAATGTCTGTTCATGTCCTCTGCCCATTTCTTGATTGGATTATTTGTTCTTTGGGTGTTGAGTATGATAAGTTCTTTATAGGTTTTGGATACTAGCCCTTTATCTGATATGTTGTTCCTTGTAGAGCTTTTTAAACATCTACAAGTTTGTGTCTGATTCCTGAACATCTGCTTTATAAAAAGCTTCAAAAATGATTTGAATATAACTCTCATTTGAGTATATGCTCCATAAAAATATAAGGTAAGTAAATTAATCAACTGCATAAATATTTGAGTCCCATTTTGTGTAGCACCTTGGATACAAAGAGAGTCTTCTTTCCTTCAAAGAGCTTAATTTAGTAGAGGAGAAAGATCTACAAACCAATGATTACATACAATATAAGTATTACATTATAAAAAGTGTTCCATCACTGGTATCTTTCCTGACAGTTATCTTTACTGACAGTTATTTAGAGAGTTAATAAAATATTTACTGTTAAGTTGTATAAAATTACATCCGATAGCGCTATCTATTAATCTTTGCTTTTTAAACTCACTCAAAATTGACTTTTATCAATAGTGACTGACTGGAAAAACCATGATGACCTACAGAAATTGTAAATTTCCCACCCTTTCTCTTTCTCACCCCACCTCCTATATTCAACCGTAGCCATATTGACTATGGCAAGCAATCTATTCACTTGTCAATTCCTGGTGTTTCCATAATTATTTTATCATCAGAGACCAATCAGCTGTCTAATAAACAAAATTATGCAAAATAAACATTTTTTAAGAGCGAAAAAATACTCTTACTTTTGCTAAGGGGTTTACACTAAGATTTTAAATATTCTATACCTACCTCAAACCGACTCTGAGACCCATATTTTTCCTCTCAGCACCTATTGGCTTTATTCTTTTTAATCTCTTAGCTACTTTCAAATTTGGAGGGAGGTATAAAAGATGGTACTAATGTCTGGGGTGAAGGATAGAAGTGAAACTTTTGGAAAAAGAAGGGATGGAATTTTAAACCTGAAATGGACTGTGGAATTTAAAAAAAAAAAGACATAATGGGTTAAATCTTTGTCATCCTATGTCCTTCAGCTTGAACTGGGGCAACGTTTAGATGACTTTATCCCCACTTGCAGGCTCTCAGTCCATCTCGTTGGTCAGAGGGACAGTCGCTTTGGGAATTGCTCATGATTATTGTTTAGTTTGGGATAAGTTACTACTTTCAATGTCAGTTTAAGGCATCTTATGGAAGAAATAAATAATATTAATAAGTAGATGATAAAGAATAATGAGCCACATGTTTCCTGTCCCCCAAACATTGTTTTATGTCTAACTTTGTATTCTTGGAGTTCAACACCTACAGCCATGTGAATTTGCACTTCTCCTATAGTGAGTTGTGATGAAAATCTGAGTTCCGTGGTCAGGAATACCCTGGGGCCAATCCCTTAATCTTATTGTGCCCAAATCTTTCTTTTAGCTGTATATTACAGAGTGACAAAATATTGTTTCTCTTTGGTGATCAGAACCTTCAAAACTTTCCACATCATGCTTATTTATCAATCTATTTGTACACATATTTGGGTTAATATTAGAGCCAATAGCATAAGAAATATTTGTGAAGACAATTCTAGACTCCAAGAACATGAGGTAGCCTTAAAGATCAGACTAACTCAACTACCCATTAAATAGATATAACATACTGTAGCCTTAGAACCAAGGATAGAATTTCTTTCTGTGCATAGATTAATCATTCTCAAAGGGTAACTTAAGGGTTAATATGATTTAAGAAGCAACACTAAATTTCATCTGAAAGTAAAGTTTAAATGTAGTAAGATTGTTTCTGGAAGTGGGCCAGTTAATTTGATAGTTTTAGCTCCTGAGCTCTCATTACTAGACTTACCAATTAAACCTGATATCTTGGTCTAGTTGTTTTCAGTATAAGCCTTAAACACGATTCAATTCAGCCTTGACAGGATATTTATATTGTTGTCTACTGACTGATGGTAAAATGTTTTCAGTTTTTAGAAGCTTCAGTGTACCCCATTTTAATTTTCAAACCAAATTTATTTTCAAAGAAATCTTGACTATATTACTTTATTGCATCTACTATATTTTAAATGAGATTTAAATAATTTCTTTGAGTGCAATAGGTACAATCAACCAAAACTCTTACAAAGGCTGACAGAATATTGCTTCAGTTAGGTGAGTGGGGCCTGCACAGCCTTCTGTGTCATGCTTATCCAAGCAATAAATTACTTTTTTAGACAAAAATCATCCTATGAAATTGCTTTAGCTTTTTCTGAAGTAAAGGTATTGAATGTATAGTATTGGGAACACTTTATTTTGCTTTTTATCAAACACAATTATTTTCCACTTGATAGCTAGCATCACAAGAGAACAAGATGGATTTCTTATATTTTACTATTTTCTCATTTATATTGAGTCCAGTTTTAATTTGTCCCAATAAAGATTCTTTTTGCCCTGTAGCTTAATTTCACTGGCTTCTTAATCCAGAATTCTTTTTGAAAGTAACCTTAAAACATCTGAGATACATTTATCAAATTTGAATTTCATGCACAATATTACTTCCTGGAAAGTTATTTCTAAAAGTAGATAAAAGTCATGTTTAAAGGTTTGTATAGAATATAGATACTGGCTTCTTATTAGATGTTCATCTTCCTTGATGTTTCACACATCAAATGAATAACAAGTGTCTTGCATTTATCTTTACTCCCTGGAGAAGTATGCTAACGGTATCACACATATACAAATAGGCTGGTATGTGAAGAAAGTAACAAGGGAGGAATGAAATGAAAAATAAGTGTCTTTGGTTAAAGCTCTTAAAAAGCCTTAAAATCTAGGTTAAAAATATCAGGCAAAGACAGATTCCATTCCATACTCAGGCGAATGTAGCCACCTTGGTATGATTTATTCTGAGCAAATTCTGACAAGCAAGCTATGTGCTCACTTTATTTTGATTCACATTAACTTAAGTCAGCTTTTGTGGGCTTACAGGTCTTTTTTTGAATCTGAGACAAGATATAAACCCTATTGGGGTGGGGGGGCGGGGCAGCGCATGCAAAAGGCACGTAAACACAAACACGAAATCTTGTATACAATTTCAGGCAGTTTGCAGACTTACTGAAGCCTGACCATTTACTGCACAGGGATTTGTATTCGTCAGGGCTCTAATATTACAAATGAAGAGAAAACCAGTTTATATTAAGGGAATGATAAATGTATTGGTTCACGTATCTAGGAAGATACTGAATAATTCACAGAAATGAAGAAATGGCAACAGGAAGTAATGTATCTAGGAAGAACAGGATCTGGAAACTCAGCATCACCGGAATATACTCTTTCAGCTGCTTGTTTCTGCTTGTCTCTACTTCTCTTGACATATTAATGTCATTTTCTTTCTTTTTTTAAAAGATTTTATTTATTTCTTTGACACAGAGAGAGAGCACAAGCAGAGGGAGCAGCAGGCAGAAGGAGAGGGAGAAGGCGGCCACTGGATGAGCAGGGAGCCCGAGGCAGGGGTCGATTGTGACCTGAGCTGAAGGCAGATGCATAACCGACTGAGCCCCCAGGCACCCCTTAATGTCATTTTCTCCTGCTCTGCAGAGATGCCTTATTATGTGGTAGAGAACATACCCGCCAGCAGATCCTGCTTAGCAACCCCAGGAAAAACACCAGTCCTGGGCATCCAGGACTCAAAGCCAGAAAGGGACCCTATACCTGCTTATATCACTTGTCAATTCCAAATCACCATTGCTCAAATTAATCAAGTGCAAGTTCCATGTCCACCTCTGTGGCAAGGGAGGCAGAGTCTGTAAGTAAAAGAGGATGGATCACCTTAAACACTATAACCAACATCCCTGGGTCCCAGCATCAAGAATCTGGAGAAGAAGGGGAATAAGCTAACAACCAGTGGGAAAACTGAGACTGTGTGAAGGGGGTCAGAGAGTGTCACTGCTGGACAGTGGCAAGCTGGTAAACTGGTTCTTTGGGGGAAAAACGTATGCATATATTTATAGATGTATATAAATTTATCATGTACTTTGCTGATACAAAAATGAGTGGAACACAATTTACTAAAAATGATACAAAGTTTAATATTGTTATTATTTGCATATAGTCAATTAATTCTCTTCTAAAGTTTTTTTTAATTTTTGTTGAATTCTTATATCCTCACTAAACTGTGATTGCAATTGACAGACACGTGTTTGGTGAATGAACACTGGTTGATATTTTCTTTTTCTTTAACAAGTAAGATGTCAGAATTTCATTCATTTGTCAATAGTGTGAGCAACTTCTTTGCTGAATTGGATATAGTTTTGGAATGACAGAAGAGTAGTTTCTCAATTTTGTGTGTGTGTGTGTGTGTGTGTGTGTGATTCACAATGTAACAGTTGGATGGGGCGCCTGGGTGGCTCGGTGGGTTATGCTTCTGCCTTCAGCTCAGGTCATGATCTCAGGGTCCTGGGATTGAGCCCCGCATCGGGATCTCTGCTCAGCAGGAAGCCTGTTTCCCCTCTCTCTCTACCTGCTTCTCTGCCTGCTTGTGTTCTCTCTCTCTGTGTCAAATAAATAAATAAAATCTTTTTTAAAAAATTAAAAAATTTTAAAAAGTAACACAATGTAGTTGGTCATCAAACCTTTTAGGTTTAATATGAATTATTAACAGGTTCTTGATTGCTTCCTTAACTCTAGAAAATGAGCAAAACAGTAACCCAGGTCTTGATTTTATAGTATTTGCCAATTTCCTTGGTATAAATATTCCCTCTACAGATGGTTTTAAGCTATCGCTGGGATGTCAATGAACAAAGAGTTGAGAGATGTGAAGTAGCACACTATTCCATAATAGTTTTGCCACAAAATAAACATAAATGACTTTGAAAACATAGATAATAATAAGGAGTAGTAAAATAATTAGGAAGTAGAGATTTTTTGAGTATTTATGAGCTTTGTGTTATACATAATTTATCCAATTATAAGTTTACACACTTGAATTTGTAAAAATGATTCTATCTAAAAATTGGCTAGTAAAATTCCAAGAATTTTAACCAATGTCGCACATGCATGATTCCATTTGAATCAGCTCCAGCATACCATTACTGATGGTTTGCAAGACTTTCATGAAGAAAAGGATAGGTAAGAAATACTAACTTGAAGTTACTGTAAAATAGAAGGCTAATATGTGAAATTAAGGTCTGCTTTGGCATCACTATGATTTCTCTAAAACAATATGCTCAATAAATAGAGCAGGGTGAATATTCTGTATTAGACAATCTCAAATTTGAATGGTTTTCCTTTATAGTTTTTTTTTTAATTTATTTATTTGTCAGAGAGAGAGAGAGAGCGCACAGGCAGACTGGCAGGCAGAGGCAGAGGGAGAAGCAGGCTCCCTGCCGAACAAGGAGCCCGATGTGGGACTTGATCCCAGGACGCTGGGATCATGACCTGAGCCGAAGGCAGCTGCTTAACAAACTGAGCCACCCAGGCGTCCCTTTCCTTTGTAGTTTGACAAGTTTTAGATTATTCACCACTTCCGGCTTTTAAATTCATTTCCTCTTTTATTAGGGTCAGTGATTGAGTGCTTATTTTATCACACTTAAAAAAAATGTAATTTTTATAAGCTTTAGATTTTAGTTAGAAAAGGAAGCCAAAGCAGATCTCCACAAGCCTTTTCTGTTCCTTCATTGATGTGTGTGATTAAAATCTCACTTCCGTTTATTTCATCACATTATAAACTTGATTAGAATCTCTTTCATAATCTAATAATCAGCTAAAAAACTATACTTGACCAAGTGGGACAATGAACACTAGGAATACACTGTTTATCTCAGATCTACTGCTATCTTTCAGAGAATGTAATTTGGCCAAAATGTAGGAATGAAGGAAAATAACATGAGAAACACTTTTGATATTTTACTTTATTTATATCTATTTAGCATTGGATGGAAAAGCATCTGCTTAGTAGCTTTCTGGCAACTCAAAGCTCTCATATGCTTTAAATCAATAAATGAAATGGATAAATGAGAGTAATTGCTGAATAAGTTATATTGAAAACTAGATAGTAATTGTGTTATTTAGTAATTATTTTGTCTTTGATGTTGAGTACAACGTGTTACTGTTAAACATTGTGTTATTGTAAAAACCTACTAGTTTTAGTTAGCAAACATTTTAGTGTCGTTCTTAATATAAGCAAAGCAAAGCATATGATTAGATGAGATACAGTGTTCCGAACATGTTTCCAAGGAATTGGTTCAAAAGAAAAGGGGTAATGAATGAGACTAATAAATAAGAGAAAGATAATCTGGAGCTTAGCAGAAATATCAGAAATGACTGAAAATGAATTTATGGGGTGCTTGGGTGGCTCAGTGGGTTAAAGCCTCTGCCTTCGGCTCAGGTCATGATCCCAGGGTCCTGGGATTGAGTCCCGAATCAGGCTCTCTGCTCAGTAGGGAGCCTGCGTCTCCATCTCTCTCTGCCTGCCTACTTATGATCTCGGTCTGTCAAATAAATAAATAAAATCTTTAAAAAAAGAAAAGAAAATGAACTTACATTTGGCATCCGCACCGTCAAAAATGGGACCTGGCAAATCAACTCTGGATGTACGTTCTCGTAAATGTCCACGTGCTGCAGCAAAGTAGGCCTGCTGCTGAAGGTAATGCACAGTTTGTCCCTTGTGTTTTGTTCTTACCTGTTACCGATCACGGGTCTTCCCTTTCAGCTGGAGTGAGGCTCAGAGGAAGTCTGCGACCATGGACACAGGGCTACTTTAGGGACTAGGGATCAGCCTAAGGAGAGAGAAGAGTTGTTGTTTAATGGTAGACTTACCAATGTCAGATACAGATAAGGAGAGGGGATGCAACTGGTCTAGGAGAACAGAAAAGCACAGGTCTCTGATGGTGAGGTATGAAGGAGAACAGAATGGACACAGCTTAAGTCTGGTACTGCACTTGGAAAGGGAGGCAGAGTGAAAGAAATGGACTGGGTACTCTCAGGTTATAGCATAAGCATGGTGGGAGGCAGAAGCCAATAGGTATGAGACAGACATAACAATCATAAGTTGTCAATGATAAAGAGGACTCAGGTGGGCTTGGAGACATTAGCTGAATGTATAATGCATGTCAATCAATGAGAAAAATTCAATAAAAATGTGAAACTCACTTTTACTATCAGGAGAGGTAAAGTGTGTTTACATTAGACTAGAACTATGGTTGGTTAGATTTTGACAAGTTAACAGAAGAAATTGGATAAAACTCTATAGGGTTCATACCCTTGTCTCTTCTTATATGAGTGAGGGGGAGTATGCAAACTGGAAAAACAAGCTATTGTTATATTAATTACAGTTTATTTCAAGAGATTCTCATGAGATCTGGACTACAAACAAACAAACAAACAAAGCCAGAAAACAGGGGTGCCTGGGTGGTTCAGGTGGTTAAGTGTCTGTCTTCGGCTCAGGTCATGATCTGATCCTGGGTCCTGGGATCAAGTCCGGCATCACGCTCCTTACTCAACGGGGAGCCTGCTTCTCCCTCTCCCTCTGCCTGCTGCTCTGCCTGCTTGTGCTATCTCTCTGTCAGAAAAATAAATAAAATCTTATAAAACAAAAAACAAAAGACAAATTAGAAGTTGCTTGAGAAAAACAGGCAGGTTTTTTTGTTTTGTTTTGTTTTTGACATTCAAAGCATATATTAACTCCTAGATCTACAGCTTTTGTGGTTGGTATAGTAGAAAAAAGAGTAAATTTCAAATCAGAAAAGTCTAGATTCAAATTGATATGCTATGTATTAACAGAGAACTCTGAAGCAAATTCGATAAACTTTTGAGCCTCAATTTCCTCATTTTAAAAATGGAGCTAACAATATTTACCTTGAAGTTCGAAGGTTACAAGGTACATGAGGCACCTGGCACAATGGAGGTGTGTAGTAACGTTCGTTTCCCTGTTTCTCAGTGAACTTTCAGTGTAGGAGACTCCTGTCAGGGTAAGGAGTGCCTGAAGATATCCCCAGGCAAAACTTGCCCCATAGTCCAATTCACCAAAGTCATTCTTTGATGCAATGCCTGAGCCAAACAGCTGACTGTACCACCTCTTTAGTTCCCAATTTTCCTCATCCTTGGATAACGGCTACCAGAACTCTCTGGAAAGGCTCTCAGTATTTTAGGAGCAACCTGTCCTTCCTTCTGACTCATGTCTGTCTCTTATTCACTCTTTTCCCTCTTCCATTAACTTCCCTGGTTTTCTTTTCTTTTCTTTTTTTTTTTTTTTAATTTATTCATTTGTCAGAGAGAGAGGGAGAGAGAGAGAGAGGGAACACAGGCAGAGGCAGAGGGAGAAGCAGGCTCCCTGCCGAGCAAGGAGCCCGATGGCGGACTCGATCCCAGGACGCTGGGATCATGACCTGAGCCGAAGGCAGCTGCTTAACCAACTGAGCCACCCAGGCGTCCCCCTGGTTTTATTTTCTGAGTAGACCAGATGGACCAGCATTTTCAGTCTTCAGCCTGTCCACCTCTCCCAGAAATCTGTGTGTGTGTGTGTGTGTGTGTGTGTGTGTGTGTGCATGTGTGTGTGTGTGTGAGAGAGAGAGAGAGAGATGTGGCTGTTTAATTATAATACCCAGGCCATGATTTGATAAAGCAGTTCTCCTTAAAACCCAGTGTAACTGTTGAGGATCAACTTAAGGGCTTTCCCTTAAAATAGTCCCCTGGTCCTGGAAGCTGGGGGGCAGAAGAGAAGGTGAGGATTTCTCAGGTTAGACAATTTCTACTCTGAGTAAGTAGAGTTAAAAAGTGTTTTATTTGGGACATATATTCCTAAGTGTGGTAACAACAACCCACAATAAAAGAACTTGTCACTCATGAAAGTCCTAAGGTTTTTCTTTTTGAATCAAGTAGATGGGTTGTCCTGTATGATTCTTTCCATCTCAAGAGTCTGTTATCTCCACCAGTAGCATCCAAAGGTCACCTTGGAAAGTGGAGAGAGAGCAGGATAGCTACATTCCATTGACCTGAGCTACTTATATGACCCCACCTAGATAGGCAGGATTTGTAATCTTGCCTAATGCCCAGAGGAAAATGAAATGAT